>JANHFK010003613.1:143983-157119 GCA_036250565.1 Sibynophis collaris | reverse complement strand
AGAGAGTGCTGTAAATCACTATGGGGTCTATATAAAGCTTAGTGCTATTGCTATAACTTTTCAAAAGAGAGAAAAGTGATTGTGAGGAGATGGAAGGATAATATGATTTGGCTAACAAAGGCTTGATCAGGAATATTTATAGGTTTGATGACATAAATTATCTAAGGTGAGGAGAGAGGAGTGATATAGTAGGATCCATCTTAGAATTCTCAAAGAAATTGTAATTTGCAAGTAGGAACTAATTTATTTTAAGCTATTTGTCTCTCTTATGCATTGTTCCTTAACACAGAAATGTACCTAAACATAGAATAATCTTTTGTTTTAATTAGAATTTAAAAATGAGTTTCCATGCCACAGTAGTAGGAAATTTCCACAAAAAATATTTACCTTTGATTCTGTTTTAAGTGTTGTTTCTCAATATTTTCATAGTTGTTGTTTTTTTAGCCTTGGTATTTGGAATTTTGTGCTCTGATCATATTAGTTGATTAACGTCAGATGTTTGTTACCTATGACTTGTTTGGAAGATAAAATACTGGTTTAGATTTGCCTTGGTCATAGTCATATACTTCTGATCAATTCCAGCTCATGCCCAATTATATTACATTCCATTAACATAATTCAGCAGATGTTGATATTTAAGTGCTTTCAGGCATTCACATCTTGGACAGCTGTCTTAGAGCTTGGGGAAAAGGCAAACATTTAGAGTTAAATGCTGAACATATGCTTAAATTACTAATTAGAAGCAAGAAAAACCCCCACTGCATTATCCTTTCTGAGGACAGCAAGACTCTATTACAGATATTTAAAAATCTTTTTTGGTTGGCATAAAGTTCATGAGTCTCTAGAGGCAAAGTGATGGAGCACATTAAGAATAACTCTACAATTGGACTTCATTTTCTGGCAGATTTTCTTTCTCAGAAAAATTACAACCTGCTTACTGCAGGTGACTCTACAAGAAGAGGCTCCGAGTTTGAATAAGAACACTTAGCAGGTATTAGCGTACCACACATGGACACAAGTCTATTTGCAAAAGAAACGGTAGTACACACACACTCACCGCACACACACACACTCCTTGTAACAAATGTACTGGCATTAATGGCCTAATCTTAATACACTGGAATAAAATGAAAACAATGTGTCAGGATTGAATTCTTCCATCACATGGAACATTTAAGCATATAAAGTATATAAAAGAGCTATGACCATAGCTCTTTTGGGTTAATACAATAACACTTTGAACAGTGTGAAAGCAGATGTTTCAGTGTAGATTATGCTGATGATGTCATTGTTCTAACTAAGCCTGAGGAAAGACTTCATAACTAGGCAAGCCAATAGCTAAATTCAGTGTAGAATTCTGATTACACTTGCTCTGTTCCACATAACCATAACATCCACGTCTATTTTCAAGTGCATTTGTTTTTATTAAGAGGCAAACTATTTTACAGACTTCTTGTAGAGGCTGGAAGGGAAAAATCAAAACACAGTTAAAAATTTCTTGGTAATACCTTTTCAAATATGTTACATATGTATCCCACAGTTCCTCTAAGCAAAGATTTTATCCTTACTGTACTGAGGATCTAAAGGCTGAAAGACTTGGCTGAAGGTTATGTTTTCTACTTCCTAGCAAGAACACATTTTACTTTTAAAGCTGTATAGGACGACATTTTTCAGTTACTGAACTTTACTGTCTTAATATCTCCTTTGAAATATAGCAACAAACAATTTACAATTTTTGTAAAGAACTCAACTATTACTTTCCATCCTATATATTTAAAAGGAGAGAGAGACCCCTCTATCTATCTATACATCCATAATTGTAAGATAAACTCTTATAAGTTAAAACACAATGATTTATGCAACTTTATGATTGAATAGGAATTTTTTTTTTATATGGAGGTGTTTCTGCAGTGCTTTTTATTTTTTTAAGGGGGGAAATGCCTAAATCTTTTTATAGTTTTGTTTCCATTTCTGATATAAAATTGAGTAATATGTTACATTCAAAATAACTGTATATTTCTGAGAAATAAAACTTAATTAAAATATGTGTTTTAACAGGAAGTACTTGCTATTTGTGTACTTCAATATTTTACTCAGAGGTTACTAGAAGCCACTGATGTGAAAACTGAAGTCTTCTATAAAATTTGTAAAGTTAAGGAAGAAATCGATGATATTCTGTACTAAGTAGGCATGCGGTCTGAATAAGGATTTCATTTTCTTTCGATCTTCTACCTTCTTTGTGGTAGAAATTTTTATACAATTTGCCAAGATAATACATATAAAAATAATATCTCTATTAGGAGAACAACTATTACTCTAGGCTAAAATTGTTAGACAATAATGTACTTCATTTTGTTATGACCAATGCATGAGATTTTGGTCAACTGATTTGACAGAGCAATCAAAGAAATAGGACATGTAATGTCAACATGGGGATGTGGGGTGAATGGATATCTTTAAAAAAGTCGAAGCAGTTGTCCCGATTTATAAAAGTTATCCATATTTATTAAATATATGACAAATCTCAGAAAATTGAGAAATGAGCCCAAGGTTTATGATTTCTAGGTGGCTCATAGAAAAAGGCTTGTAGGGGGCCTATCGTGAACAGTACAGTTCAAGGAGTCCTCAACTTATGGCCACAATTGAGTCAAAAATTTCAGTTGCTAAGCAAGACAGTGGTTAAGTGAGTTTTGTCTGTTTTACAACCTTTCTTGCCACAGTTGTTAAGTGAATCACTCCAGTTGTTAAGTTAGTAACATGATTGTTAAATGAACCTGTCTTCCCATTGACTTTACTTGTCAGAAGGTCGCAAAGGTAAATTATCTGACACACACACACACACAGAGGACACTATAACTGTCATAAATAACATGCTTGGCAATAAATTTCCAAGCATCCACATTTTGATCACGTGGCCACACAGATGCTGCAACTGTCATGTCAAAAAGCTACTTTTTTCAGTGTTGCATCATTGGTCACTAAATGAATAGTTGTAAGTTGAGGACTACCTGTATTCATTCCACACATATACTTTTCTTCATAATATAACTTGCCCTGTCTTGCACCAGCATTTAACTCTATAGGTTGCAACATGTTACAAACAAAAAGGGAGAGATGCTTGATGAAAGCTGCCAAGGAATCATTCCTACTACAACAGAAAAATTTGGTCTGTGAAACATAATGATTAGATATTTCCAGATACTTATTTCACGCTCTCCAAATTCAGAGTGGACCCTTGAAGTACAGGAATACATTGCTGAAGAACAACTTACATGAGAAAGCCATGGGTATTATTGCAAATGATCATTGCAAGAGTCAGAGGATTCCCAGGGAAAATTCCCTTGGAATTTATGGGCATACCTGCAATTCCCATAGCAACTTTCCACATTCTAACAGCTTCTAAGTGGAATGCAGAAAGCCGCATTTTAGTTGTAACCTTCAACTAAATTGTGTATTTTCTACCTTTCATTTCAAGCAGTTTTGGTGAACAGAACTGTGAACAAAAATCCATTATGTGAATGGCAGTAGAAGGGCACAGTATATCATCATATGGGCTGCACACATATAACATGTGGAAGACAATCTATTTTTGCATCAGTAATTTTAAAATTACAGGATAATATACCTAGACAATGTTGCATTTCAAGGAATATCTTCTATATCAACTGTCTCTTTCTAACTGTTGTAGTTTCCCTTTTTCAACTTGCAAATAACAATGCTTCACCATTATCCTAATGGTGAATTAATTTTTCTTTCTTTTGTTTTATGCTTTTTCACATTGTTCTTGATTTATGTAGGTTAATCAGTTGAAACTATCATGTGGCAAAAGATAAAATAAATACCTTGTGATCTATTACCTTTCTTTCTTTTCAAGATAGTAGCTGACTTTTAAATTGTATTTTAAAACCTAGTATGAATGTTCTAAACCACAATACATTTTGTGGGATATGTGTGGAAGAGGATAACATTCAATTTTGCAGGATTGATTATTTTTAAGTATCAATAAACAATACATTTTAAAATCCAAGTGACAAGTTAGAGGTTGGAAACCCAGAGTACCTAAAATTTAGAAACTATTTACATTTATATTGATGTACATGGGCTGTAATGAGAATTGAACTTCTTCTCTTTCGTATGACTTTATGATAAGATGCATGAAGGTGCCCCAAAAGCTTTTCTCATGAAAGAGGGCAAGTTCAAACCCTTATCTATTGTTTTTCTAGCTCTGATTACATGACATGCTGGGTACCCAGATGTTTCCACAATTGTCATAGCCTGAGCAGAAAAGAAGAGAGAGGACAAAGAGAAATGTAAAGCTATAGGTTAGACCATTTTTACAGCTCTGAGGGACCAAAGCTCTAGAAAGCAAGACAAGAAACAATGGAGGGAAACTAATCAAGAGAAGCAACCTGGAATTAAGAAGAAACTTCCGAAAAGTGAAAACAATTAACCAGTGGGACAGCTTGCCTTCAGAAGTTATGGGTGCTTCATCACTGGTGGTTTTTAAGAAGAGATTGGACAGCCACTTGTCTGAAATGGTATAGGGCCTGCTGTATCTTATAGAGGATTGGCCTAGGAGATCTCCAAGGCCCTTCCCAGCTCTATTCTGATTGGTTGTACATATAGCTAGGTCACATGAGCAGACAAACCCTTTTACTGTAGATACACCTCTCTTTTTCCCCATCTACATCTTTTCCTTCCTGCATTCTTTTTTTGATCCAGAAGCAAATTCACTGGGAAAAATATATGGCTTCTCCACAGCTACCTACTGCAGGCAGCTGGCTTTTATGAGTTGGGACACTACTGATATTATTTCTTTCAGGTACCTAACCTTATCATTACTAGCCTGTGAAAATTGAGGGCTCTTTACAGCTCTAAAGGCCATGCTTTTTCTGACCAAGGTCACATTTATCTCCATAAATTATCTATCTGTATTGATGATTTTTATGCTTAGCCTTGTCATTCCTGGAATTCATTTGATTTATTTAAAGAATCTATTAATCTTCAAGCAGCAGTGCATCTGGATACTTCTTTCTCTAATAAAACATCTTTTTCTGATAGCCATGCCCAACTATAGTTAGTCCTTGCCTTACAACCATTCATTAGGTGACTGTTCAAATTTACAAAGGCACTGAAAAATGACTGGTCATCACACTTATAACTGTAACAACATCCCCATGGCCATGTGATCAAAATTTGGGCACCTGGACCCAGCATGTATTTACTATGATTTCAACATTCCAGGGTCACGTGACTATCATTTGCAGCCTTCCCAGTTGGCCTCTGACAAGCAGAGTCAATGGGCTAAACTGAATTCACTAAACAACCACGCAATTTACTTAACTGCAGTGATTTGCTTAATCACAAAAAGCAAATAGGATTGTAAAATTGAGCAAGACTCACTCAACAACCATCTTACTTAGCAACAGAAATTCTGGCCCCAATTATGGTCATAAGCCAAGGACTACCTATAGTACATTCCTCAATCTTTTTCATCTTCACATTAAAAAGCAAGGTCTGAGCAGAAAAGAATTCCTAAGGAGTTGTGCCTAAGAACCAAATAACATTAGCTCTGGGTAGAAGTGTTTGCCATGCATACTTTTGTCTTTTGTCGTAGTACAAAAGTACTAGACCATTATTTGGCAATTCTATTCTTCTTCAGAACATGATAATGGAAAACTACTATTATTCCATCCTTTTGTGGATGGCCCTTTGCTATAGCCTTTTTAAATTATTTTCTACAGCTTTGTTTATCACCTGCAAGAAATATCAGTCAGAGATTTGAGCTAAAGTATCTTCAGCAAACAATTTTATATCTCATTTCTATTATGTAATCTAAAATAATAATTCAAGTCAATGTTATTTAAGAATTCTGCTTCTTCAAAGAAGGTTTTTACAAATTTTTCTCATTAAGAATTACATTCTGCCAGAGAAAGAAATGCAGCTTGTAGTTTTTCTGGATCTAGTGATTTCCCTTTGCCAGGTTGTCAGCTTTGTCAAAATCCTGTTGGATACAGAATTCTTCATGGACTATAGATTTGACACGAGAAAGGAAAGTTGATATCCAAATCACAGAAGATAAAAGCACTCTTTTCCATGAGCCAAGCAAATGTGAGTTGATATATTTTCTTTTTGCTCTATTTTGCTATGGATAGGAGGCAAAACAAGACAATTAGGATAGATACTCTCTAGAATCTCTGTGGGTATATTAATTGAGGTGACAATATATAGGTTTAGTCTGACAAGACTCTGTCTATTGGTGTGAGCAAATGTAGAGCTGGACCACCCCAGGATCTTCCCTTGCACTTTCTCTTCCCCCCCTCCCTGTTTCTGTTGTCGGGCTGCGAGCAGGGGTGTGTGGCGAATCAGCCATGACATGAACTTTGGCTGGATTGTTCTATAGTGTTCTTGGACTGGACCTGAATCTTTAGATTCTGAGGAGAGAGTTGTATCATCAGGGATTATTAATGTTCCTTCTTCCAATATTTACTCCAACTTTTGATCCTTCAAGTTTCAGCTTCCTCGTGATCACTTAAGTGTAGAGGTTCAATAAGAAAGGTGAAAAATGCAACTTTTCTACACTTCTTTCTTTATCTTGAACCAATCAGTCTCTCAGTTTGCATAGTTGCTTTCTGATTTGTGTAGAGTGACTATACCAACTTGACAGATGTATTGGCACACCCAAGTTTTCTGAAGCTTTTCTCAGCTTGTCATGATCGAAAAAATTAAAGGCTTTCTTATAGTCAGCAAAGCTATTCTTTTGATATTCTTAAGCTTTCATAATCCAGTGTAGATTTGCAATATGGTCTCTGGTGCCATGACTCTTTCTAAACCAGTTTGAACATCTGGTAATTTTCTTTCAGTGGTCAGTACCAGATGTTGTATGATCTTAAGGAGAATCTTGCTAGCATGAAGGATGAGGGCAAATGTGTGGTAATTGGAGCAATCCTTGGAGTCACCCTTTTTTGAAAATGATATGAACATGGATCATTTCCAATCCTGTAATCGTGTATTAGTTTCACAAATTTCCTGGCAAAAGGTTGAGATTGTGGGTGGTACAGGCTTACACAATTCTGCAGGGATGTATCAGCCCCTACGGCCTTGTTCTTTAACAGTTGGCTCATTGTCCACACAACGTCTTCCTGAAGGATGGCTGGTTCTATTTCTCTTTCCTTTTCCCCATCATCGTTCTTGTTGCTCGCATGCAGCTCTTAAACATGCCACCTTTATCCCCCTTAAAATCAAAATTAAATATTAATCATGCATTCATACAGATTGTTTTGTTTCTTTAATGTTTGATGTCTTGCCTGTTAGATATCCTAAACCAGTGATGGCTAACCTTTTTCAGACCAAGTGCCCAAAGCGTGCATGCACACGTGCAAATGCACATGCAAATATGTGAACTGCCAAAGTGCAATGTGCGTACTTTCCCACGCATGCGCCTCCCACATGTACCTGTCCCCATGCACACATGCCCCCCCGCATGCACCCCATGCATCTGCATGTGCCCCCCCGCATGCACCCCATGCATGTGTGCTCTCCCCGCATGCTCCCTCCATGCATGCACACATGTCCCCTGCACATGCGCCCTGGCCCCCATGAATGTGCATGTGCAGTAGTGACCCAAAGACCAGTTGGGTGGTAGGCATGCGTGCATGTATGGTGGAGCTGAGCTGGGGTGATGGATCACGTGTCCACAGCTGCGTGCCACCTCGCCATCGCTGTCCTAAATAGTCAAGAAAATTAATTAGTATACATTTTCCATATACTTGTATGTGTATATGTCCTTTAGGTGGACAATTGTGGGGAACATAACAGAGGATGCCTGAACATTTAATCTATTTACAATGTAATCCTACAAAAACTATCTAGAATTAAACTTAAGGCTTCAGTTTTACCTCTTGCTGTAAATGGAAAATACATGAAGAAATCATTTCTATTTAAAATATTTTTTTAATCATTTTGGGGATGAATAAAATTTGCACTTTATCTTTTCAAAGCTATATCTGATACTATTATCAAGACTATTATCCAATAGCAGAGAAAAGGAAGAAAAAAACCAAAAGGTTTTAGAGCCATCTGCAGGAAGTCATTGATAGTGTGCCAAGGTCTTGTTCCTATTTTCAGAGACTGTCATGATTTTAGTTAGGTGAGACTCTGGGTAACAAGGTAAGAACAAGTATGGAGTTTGCTTCTTGAAAAAATATACAAGGAAAGTAAATTAAGATGCAATTAATTGCAATGCAGTCCTTTTTAAATCAATTGTTCAAAAATGCTATTGATACATATAGTTTTTGTGTGTGAATAAGATAAACACTATTTTCATTTTTTCTTCAGTGTTTTCCCCCCTGAATTTCACATTCCAGTAGAATCCAGATGCCATATAATAAAATAAATCTTGTGCTCCTTTTAAAAATTAAGATAATATGCTTTTTTTAAAAAAAATCTGTAATTTTGCCTTTTTTCTAATGATTTTTTTATATTAAATGTGGAAAAAACTAGGATATTAGGTACGATTGTATAGAATAACAATATCATCACCAATACTTTTTTAGGAAAGAAATCATTAGTTTTGATGGAATGTTCCTACAAATAGGAACATTTAGAGTTATAATAAGGAAAGTAGCCTTGTTTATTGAAGCAACTTTCTACATTTTAAAATTCAGAATCTTAATTTTATATATTCATATCAATTATCAGTTCCAGAAGATGAATTACCATTAGTATTTGTACTAATATATTTCTTATTTATTAAAATCATGCAGTTGTGGTCTCCTAGTCCCATTCCCTGTGCAAGACAGAATTCTGAGACCATCCCAGACAAATTAGTGATCAAGCTTTATTTGTAAACTTACAGGAAAACAGAAACTATAATATTCTATTTCTAAGATTCTTGCATCACCATTATAAGGTAGAACAGTATTACTGACTGGGGAATTATGGCAGGTAAAGTCTATACATGTTCAAGTTGTCAAATTTGAAAAATGCTGATATAGAACATACCAGTTTTCTGGTTGGTGTTCATTATCCTGTTGTGTTACAGTAGGAAAACCCACTAATAAAATTATGTCAAAGTTGGGAGATAGGAAAGAACAGGTTAGGGATAGATTATCATGGACAAATCTATCTGTGTGGTCGCAAAGAGTTGAAAACAACTTGATGACATATAATCATCAATCAAATGGGGGGCTTTACAGGCTACATTCTGAGGTTTGTAAGAATTTAGCATATGGTGTTTTTCCCATATGCTAAAGTCATAAAGAAATTTTCTAAAGTTTTTGTTTTAAATAAAATTCACTACTTCAAAAGTGCTGTTTAAATTGGCCTATATGGAGGTTACTCTTCCAATAATGCAACTTCAGAGCCACAGTACCCTAGGGAAGCAAAGTGGAGTGGGTCAAAGTGATCTATTACAAAGACCTGTTTGTAATAGATTCAGTCCTCATTCATCAATTATAACAGTGTTCATAGTTATTAAAATATGTAGGGTTAGTAACACTTCAAGGTCATGTATAGTTTAGGACCGTGATGGCGAACCTATGGCACACATGCCTGAAGTGGCATGTGGAGTCATGTCACCTGGTATGCACGGCGTCACCCGTTCCTCTTCTGGCTTTCTGATGTGCATGCACATGCGACAATCAGCTGGCTTTTGTGTGTGCGGCAGTGCCAGAAACTGGAATAACTGGTTTTCTGTTTTCTAGCGTGAGCATGCGTCCCAGCCAGCTGATCAACGTATCCACATGTGCAGCAGTAACTGGAAGACTTGCTGGCCTGCGCGCATCCGCGCCCTGGAAACCAGAAATACCTTATCTGACGCACACATGCCCCCTGGGCAGCTCCTCTTCCTGGTCACGGCCCTAACTCATTTTTTGGTACTCGGTGCTGCGTGCACATGTGTGCCCTCCCTTTTCGGCACTCGGTGCCGTAAAGGTTCACCATCACTGGTTTAGGAGATTCTAAAAATTAAAACAGCAACCATATTCTGTCTTTTAGTTTTGAGTATAGTGGCTGGTAAGAATTATTTGGGAAAGTTAAAAGGTATAGTTGCCGTGCAACATAATAAAATATGAAATTAAATTAAATTATAATGGAAATAGATATTCAAAAGAGAAGAAAGCAGTTGTGTTGGTATCAGATAGCATATATAGATAGATAAATCATCTTTAAAAAAAAGCTGCTAATACATTTTCAGTCTCATAATTTTTTTCCTCATGACTCGGAATTTTATCCTTTATTACATCTACTCTTGTAATTTGTCACTTAAAAAGAGCAAACATTTCATATATATTTAATACAAATAATTAAACATTTCAGTATGAATATTTGTCCTCAATCTTTTGCTTAATGTCAGAAGATATGAGACTAAGCAGTACATGTTTGGTCTGCTCATGTAAATTCACACTAGTCTGGCTTTTCCAGCCAGTTTTTCCCTTTTGCCACAATTCTGTTGCCACTGTGATACTTGCAGGCCTGCTTCACAGTTGTACAGCTGATGCCCTGTCGAGGTTTATATCCTTCTTAGTGACAATGAGTGTTTTTGCCAAATGCCAGGGACCATAGTCGCATCTGTTTGTCTTCTGAGCTTGTCTGAGGCTGTTCGGAACACTCTTTATCCAGGGGGCAGCTTTAACTAGGCTTAATACTCTGGAAAGCCCTGTTTGTAAATGTGTACAAAGAGGCGACAAGTTTCTGTTGTCTTTCCTTTAGAATTATTCCCTTTGACACAACTTGCTCGAGTCCCTGTCACCAGCATGTCAACAGCCAGGTTTTCAGGCAAGGTGGTCTTAACAAGTTCTCTACCCCTGCCATCTAGTATCCTGAGCTCCCTGCCAGAATACTGTTTATAAATGATAGCTTGGAGCTATCTATGGATAAATAGAGAGGAATCAAGGGAATTAGCTCTTTTTAATCTTCAAGGCTACAGTTTTCATGCTAAGAAACATATAGGCAAGGCTATTGAGTGACATTTTGTTTTCCCAGGTCCCATTGAAGGCATTTAAAATGTATAATTAGGAAAGACATTAATATTTTTGGTAAATATTCATTTAGTTTTGTCATAGGCTTTTTTGCTTTTGCATTTTTTCTCAAAAAGTAAATGTATTCCAAGAAGGCTTTGAGAGAAGCTTATAATAAGATAACTAGGAAAAGTAACATCATTAAAACAATATAAATGTATTATTTAAAGAAGTTGCTGTTATGACTACAGTTTCGGCCCTTATCTAATTTCCTGCTCATAGGCATTTGCTTCTCTTCAAGAGGAAGTGGGGTTTACTTTCAATGATGATTGTAGCATCTAACCTCTATTAACAGTTTGATATTTTTGGTATCAAAAATAGTGTTTTCTTTAAAAAAAAAACCATAAAACATTTTCTTTAAAAATACCATAAAACATCTTAAAGACAACTTCAGAAGCACCATTTACATTGAAAACTAGATGGGCGAGTGGACTCACTCATTCTGCTTTTGGCTGTAAGACAGGATTTCCCAGGTATTATTCACAGAGGTCATCATAGAAATGGACTACTATTACTACAATAGATATGCAACTTGAGGAAAACATTGTGTGTACATAAACACCTCCTTCAAATTGCTTTTTAGATTTACTTTTCACCATGACATAGTATATCAACATGTAGAATAGCTGTTAACTTTTGTGGTTTTTTGGAGAGGGCAGGGGATATTTTAGTAATAATTATTATTCTATTTTCCATTTCTTATCATTGTGTTTAATTGTTTTCAGCCTGCTGGAAATGCCTTTTCCTCAAAATAGTAGCAAATTAAAAAAAAGAAAGAAAGAAAGAAACACACTATCAATATTCGTACCTTGGTTAGTGATCAAATTGCTATGCTTTGCAGAGACAAATGATTCATTTATGCTGAAGAAACAGAGCTGCCTTTCACACATCCATTGATTTTAAATTAAAAAGCAACTGCAATGTTTTGCACAAAGAGTGACAACTATAACAGTAGTCCTTACTTAATGTTTTTTGGTGCAACTTCATTGTATGTGCCAAGTGAGAAACAGGGAGGGGGATCTAAATTCCATAATCTAACTGATCAATAATCTAGATATCTCAATGCAGTGTAACAGATAATCAATATGAGCAGAATTACTTAAGCAGAGCTAGCTATTATTCCTGCTACTAAGGTCTTCAGGTTCAATTGGCTGACTTTATTAATTTTTATCTTTCATCCTATTTGAATTCTGGTTTCCCTCTTTCTCGTGCCTTTTCATACTCTCGTCATTATAGCCCTAGCCTGAGCTATATTTAGAAGTCCACTGCTTTTGATGCTAAATAATTTTAAGAACTGGTTTCAAAGAAGGAAGGCTTAAGTTATATGAAATTCACGTAATTTTCAGTTATATCTGCTTGTAATCTTTCCATTCTTTTAAGACATAGATTTAACATTCTATGAAATCCAATTGGTTAGAACATTTACTACATCCTTTAAAACTGAAAACTGTGATTGGTGCAACTAATATTGTATGGTACAGTGGACAAGTTGTATATTTCCTAAGAGAACACATCCAATTAAATCAGTCTGTTGTTGCTCCAAGTCTGTATGATCTGTTTTTGAACCAAAAGATACTCATAGTCCCTCTTTTACAGAAGTTTTCAATTTCTTACTTCAGATATTACCCCCAAACAATGTGAAGAGCTCATTGTTTAGACACAATGTCAATAGCTGACATGGAAGCTTTCACTCAGGCATGAATTCTATATATAATGCAGGATATTGAATTATTTGTTTTTGGTTTGATGTGTTTCATTTTTGTTTCTGTTAAATGCATTAAATTAAATCTATTGGTGACATTACTCTGTCACTTCTCATGATCTCATGAATATCTTTACTAAATTATTAAACTTTTGAAGAATTGTGTATTAACTTTAGAAACATACAGAGTTGAAGCAACTAGTTTTTTTTGTTTTTTTTTAAATATTTTTTATTGTTTACACACACACAAACATTAAAACAAACATTACATCTTTTCTTTTTTTTTTGTAGCTGGATAATTGTCCGGACATTTACCACATTATTTTTCCTTCTTTACTCTATTTCCACAAATGAAACAAGAAATTCCGCATGTTAGTCAATTTTATATCTCTCCACATTTTTAACAATGCATTATT
>JANHFK010003613.1:120724-132152 GCA_036250565.1 Sibynophis collaris | reverse complement strand
GATCTGCCATCTTTCTATAAATATTGGTGTGTGTGTGTGTGTGGAGTGCTGGCTTTGTTGCTGTAAGGGAGTTGGTTGGCTGTGTTGTAACCTCTTGATTAATTGATGGAGTTGATGTTTGCAGATTAGTGGGCTGTTTTGTAACATCCTGTGTGACTGAGGTATTTGCTGTAACACAGGATATATTTTTGCAGGTCTATATATATATATATATGCAGTTTTTTTATATATATAAAAAAACTGTCTAGCCATGAAATATATGAATGTAGTACATGAAAGTAACGGTTGTTTCTTTCTAAAAATGCAAACATCTAAACCAAACATTATATCCCATAAAAATGGCATTTTCTCCCAATCCTGAATCTTTTAAATGTATTCAGTATAGTGTTTTTCTAAAAAGCATAATCCTGTAAATAGTATTCCTATGCCCTAGGAGTACAGTATTTACAACCTGCCCATCCTGAGTGAGTTTTTCTTCCTGGTAAGCATACTTTGAATGGCAGCATCAATCTTCCGTTAAACATAAAGCAACATAAATTTGATTACAGACATGAAAAGGAAGATTTTTTTCAATTGTAGTACTAGGAGTTAAAAATTCACACATATTGAAAATGACATTTTTACTTAATTGAGGCCAGTTCTATATTTAGCTGGTTTTCAAAAGTCCATTTAAAAGTACCATTTATAAACTGACAAATCAAAAACTATAAATGTTAGAAAATACCTTGTATATTGAAGTATAGTCAATACTTCTAACATTCTTTTCAGTTTAAGACCTATTGAAATTCTCCAACTATTACAATATTCTCACCATTTTTAAATACTACATAGTTATAAAGTCTGAACTTCAACAAGCTGCTGTATCCTAAAATGATTAAACAGATGTGAAGTCTATAGCAGCATTAGACCTCTGATCTGATTTTAGCATACAGATGGAATTAAATTAATTCATAGCAAACTCTGTAAAATAAAGGGTATGGCACTGAATGCTAGTGCTCTGTTTAACCAGAATATACCTGTACCAACAGCTGTTGAGAAAAATTGCATGCCTTAATTTTCATAGAAATCTACCTTTAATGACATTACATTATTTTGAAATAAAAATTAAATTACAAATTTGTTTTCTTTTTGCCCCTTTTTTCTCTTTTTAAGGAGTTCCCCTGATTTATTACATATAGACTATGTAATATTGCAAATATTGTAAATAATATTTAAGCTGTGCAACACTTTGATACCTAAACAGTGTTTCAGAAATAGCAAGTGCACAAGCATAGCAACTGTCTGCAACTCTGTAAAGTAACCACATAATCCCAAGAAAACTGCAGCCGTGAAAGGATTGCAGACATATGAAACATTTCTGTCTTATACACTTCAAAGCATCCTTTCAGAATTGAAATGCTATATAGATTTAACATACCGATTTAAATAGGTGTGATAGAGGCATATATGAAAAATACTATCTGTATTTCTACTTCTATTATTGAAGTTTAGTTTCTGTAATTTATATAAACCTTTCAAGTGTTTGGCTGTAAGGAGTCCCAAAGGTGCTTTTTCAAGAGGCAATTGGACTTTCTGGTTTTTCTTCTTTGAAGATGTTTTGCTTCTGATCCGAGAAGCTTCTTCAGCTCTGAAGAAGCTTCTTGGATGAGAAGAAAAACTAGAAAGTGCAATTGCCTCTTGAAAAAGCACCTTTGGGACAACCATGACTTGGATGACTGAGAATCTCCATAGACATTCGGCTGTAAGGAGTGTTTAACAAAATTACATCATGCAATGACATTGTCACATTCATATAATGCATTTTCTTTGAAATAAGGAAGGAAATCAGCCTATATTATTTTCAAATTAGCATTCATTCTTATTCATATGATTGTACTCATTAATGTTGAATATTCCTTTTTGTCTCAGGGTTTGTTGGTGAAAATGCTCAGCCAATCTCAGACAGCAACATTGGGAATCGAATGCTCCAAAGCATGGGCTGGACGCCGGGCACAGGCCTTGGGCCAGATGGCAAAGGGATAGCCGAACCAATCCGGGCAATCCAGAGGCCAAAGGGACTTGGACTTGGATTCAGCTGACAGAAAGAGATTCTAACTGCTGGTTCAGACATCAACAAAACTAATTTGAACTTTGAATATCTGAAAGCATTCTAATTTGTTGCCAAAATATCCAGTGATTCTTACTGTAATTTTTTAATAGAGACACTTCATTGTTTTCTGTTAAAGCTGCATGGGGCCAGTCGTTAGGACAGTCCTAATCTTTGAATCCTGAGTGTGTAATAATCATCATCTTTTAAATTGTACCTTTTTAAAAATTGTCTGTGGTCTTAATTAGTTA
Source organism: Sibynophis collaris (assembly GCA_036250565.1). Taxonomy (NCBI): domain Eukaryota; kingdom Metazoa; phylum Chordata; class Lepidosauria; order Squamata; family Sibynophiidae; genus Sibynophis; species Sibynophis collaris. The sequence goes on along the minus strand of JANHFK010003613.1, from coordinate 129,815 downwards.
AGTTGTCAAAGACTCAAAGAAATGATTACATTCTCCTCCCACTTTTTAAAAGCCTTGCCAACACTGTACATAAACCCATTATCCTTTGCTGGTTTTAACATAGGCCTTTTACTCTGGAAAGCTGCTTTCTTACTAAGGCGCCTTAACTGGGAAGCATTTTGCTGCATTTCTCATATTCATTCCAAAAAGTTGTAGTGGGTAGTACAAAAGAAAGTCTGGTTGCAGAATTCTTTTTGTAATAAGAGGCAAAAATAGAATAGGAAAAGAGACCAGAGTTTACCTTTTGTATTGAAATGCACAAAATGCTTTGAGGTAAAAGCAGCATATGACTCTTCAGGTGGGGTTAACAGTGTCATTTTTTTTTTACATGGGTGTGATAAATGTAATGAATGTTAACAGGGTAAGGGGTTTCAATTGTTCTGTGGCATGGAATATTTTTATGCTATAGATATCTCTCCCTCCACAGATGCCCCCAGCCCATAGTCTAAAACATTAGGAGCAAAGCCTAAATTAAATTGTGTGTATATAATTAAATTAATTACATACAAGTAATATGACTTTCTATTTATTTAATACTTCTCACCTTTGGGCATGATAATTGTGATTGCAACAAGTGCTACATCAAATTTTGGGGTCACATTTAGCCCTGGAGCCTCAGGTGATGCACCCTTGTTTTTAAAATATTGCCATCAGACTCTATACAGCTTTGATTCAATTGGGTCTTCTAAATGGTTCAGTATTATGCAATCTCTCTAGATCAGCATAAATCGCTTCTTGCTTCAAAATGTGCAATTTTGCATGAGAAATGCAAAATGACAAATGATGAATTTGTCTTCCAACATTTGCAGTAGGTAACTCAATTCTCTTTTCTTATTTACACGCCCTCCAAGTACAATTTTAAACTTTTTTTTAACTTTACTTTCTGGTGTCTTAGCTTGTATTCTTTCTAAAATAAAGATTTTAAATCTACTGTCATCTTTTACCATATCACTGTCTGTCTAACTTGTCTGTCTAACTTGAGGGGATGGATTTAAAATGGGACCATGTTAACTAGAGTTCATCCGTGGTAGTTTGGGGAATATTTCTGCAATTGACAAATGGTGCATGCTAGTGAGAAGGAAGGCTTCCCAGGCACAAATTTTTTAAAAAGCAGCAAAGGGAATAGTAAAATAGACAACCTTTTGATAAGATTAACAATATTATACTTAATCTTTGGACTTGTCATTGTGCTGACATCTCAAATTCATTAAAGAGGACTTCCATCAATGCATTAATGATGTGTTCTAATTATTATGCTAGAATAGCATATCTGCTCCCCAAACTAATTGCCCTTTGAATTCATTAAAATACTCCTACCAGAATATGATCATAAGGCAGTTCCCGGGTTAAGAACATCCAACTTACAGGGAACTTGTACTTATGAATGAATTGCCATAAAGCCTATTATATTAAAAAAATTAAGTTAAATGCAGTGATTAATAATTATGAACTCATGTGCTACTTTGTGATGCTCTTGAAAACTGTGCGGCTTCAGCAGTTTGTTGAGGAAGGAGATCACTTTGTCATTAGCGCTGTGTTGAGTGTATAACTTTCTATTTGGCTTTAATTTTTCTCTTTTGTAACCATGCTTCCAAAATGCAAGTCTGCTAAAGGTACTGAAGATGCATCAAAGAAAAGGCAAACAATCATGTGTGTGACAATAAAGTGTCAATAATAAAGTGAGCAGAAAGACCACCGATCACTAGAAAAGCATTAGGCTACAATCCGTCAATCATCAGAACAATTTTGAAAGATAAAGTGGGAATAATGGAGCATGTGAAAGACCCTGCCTTAATGGAAACTACAATTATTACTAAACAATACAGTTATTGAATCATTGAAAGGCTATTGATAATTTGGTTTGATGGTCAAAATCAGAGTAATATGCCTATTAGCCTTTATTGCAAGAAAAGGCTTGAAGCCTTTTTAATGATTTAAAAGCTGCACATGCACCAAGTGAAGGTAATTGTGATGAAGAATTCGTTGCAAATAGGAGTTGGTTCAATTGTTCCAGAATGAGGGCAGATTTACAGAATATTAAAGTACAAGGTGAAGCAGCAAGTGTCGATATAAATGCTGCATTTGATGTTCCTGAAATGTTGAAATAAATTAATGAGGAAGGAGGTTATTTGTCAGGCAAAATAATTAATGTAGATCAGATTGGCTTATTTTGGGGGGGAAAAATACTTGATCTACATTTTGAAAAGAAAAAAGTGCACCAAAGGGCAGTAATGTATTGAAAAGTAGGCTAACATTTTTATTTCAGGGTGACGCATCTGGAGATTTTAAGATCAAGACTTTATTGTGTATCACTCCCTAAATCGCTACATCATTAAGGCATCTCTTCTAGTTATTTGGAAGGCAAATGCAAAGTCTTGGTTTACAAGTGCCACTTTTGAAGATTGGTTCTTGAACCATTTTGTCCTAGTGTTGAATGTTATTGCATGGCCAAGAAACTTTCCATCAAGATCCTCCTTGTGCTTGATAATGCACCCAAATATCTAAGTACTAGACAATCTTTAACTCAATGTAAAGGTCATCACCACATTGACACCACAGCCAATGGATTGGCGAGTCATGACTGCCTTTGTTTGTTTGTTTGTTTTATGAAGCCTATCTCAATGATACAATGACTCTGGACAGCTAACAAAATGATAAAAGGTAAAGTACTACAAGACAAAATTAGGAATCAAATAAAAAAGCTAAAAACCAAGACAATGGATAGTCTGGGGGCAGGATCTTCTCTCTCTGGTGAGCCACCACCAAGGTAGAAAGGCCTTTAAAAGCCAATTATTTATGGCGGGCATTCTCGGAGTTAGGCTAGCTGTTAGAACTATCCAAAATGATGTGATAAGCATTTGACTGACACTAAATAACTCTTCAACTTACAAATTTGAATTAAAGGAACAGTTCTTTCTCGTAACCAGGAACCAATCAGAATTTAGATGTTACACCTCTTATCTTTGATAAGTTCTATCAATAGAACACATTGGCAAGTCAATGACCAGTTTTAAAGAATTGGTACTAGAATTCTTACATATTTTGACATAGGGTCCACAGCAAGAGTAGGGTACTCTCCATTTTCAAGTGTACAGAATAATATTCAAGATAAATGAAATTCAGATTCCTGATTCCACTTGTGAATGGAGCAAGCACTCCCTTATTGCAGCTTGAGTTGCAGCAGGGACAGGCTGATTTCTGAATGGCTACCAAACTGTTCAGTGGCTGATTATTAGATGCCATCAAGTCAATATTGATTCTTGGTGACCTGGTAGTTACATCTTTTCCATAATGATCTTCCCAACCAGGTCTATTAGATTTTCAACTGTACCCATTTGGGCAGTAACTGAGTTCATCTGCTACATTCTGGTTGTTTTCTTCCATCTTTCCCAGCATTATAGACCTATCAAGGGAGCCAGGTCTTCATGTAATGAGTCCAAAGTATGGTAATTAGAACCTGGTCTTTTATGCCTCAAGTGAGAACTAAATTGATTTGTTCTGTGATTTATTTTCCCTCGGGATCCATGGTATTCTCAACAATCTTTTCAACCTCTAAAGTTCAAAACACTAATCTTTCTGTCCTGCTTCTTAAAAAGTGAAACTTCCATAGATTATCATGGAAAACCCAATCCTTATTTTTATGGGTACAGATATGTTATAGAGAATATCATATACATATAAGGATTCTGATATAAATTGAGACATGTTCATGACTTTAGAACACTTTTTTTAAGGTCCTCATTGTTATCTTACCAAATTCTCATCTGCAGTACATTTATTAGATGTTGATTCTTTTACTGTTGATAGTCATTCCTTAAAAAATCTGAAGCTATCTACCACTTCAATATTTTAATTTTAATTTAGAAGGCTGGTTGTTATACCTGTTGTCATTAATTTAGCCTTTATATATAACCTTATTCCCATTTTTTTCATTGTGCTCCTTAACTTTCATTGCTAGATCATTTTCATTTTCAGCTATCGGAGTAATGTTATCAGAGTAACATTGCCACTGATTCTTCTGTTATTTTTCTGTAGATATTCAATTGCATCAATTGCTGTAGCTTTCTAGCTTGGTACTGACCAGAGTGCTGATTTAATCATTTCCTAATACTAAGAGGTTTTTTTCAAATAGGAAAAATCTTCTAAAGTATCTTAGATATTGATACCTCTACTGCACAGAATTTCAGTATACCTCTATCTCTGTCTGGTCTTTTTTGAATTCATTACTATCTCTCCATTGGTGTCCTTCAATACTACTTCAAGGTTGAAACCTCTTTATGAGTTCAGGGGACTTTTGGAAGACTCATTTTTCAAAGGCTGTTTCTATTTTCAATGTCTTTAGAAATTTATTGTAATACTTGCTTCTCGTCTCTTTTAGCAGCTCTCTGAAATTATTTGTAAAAATCCTCCCTGAAATTGTTGCTTTGTTTTCTCTTAGGTTTTGGCTTCTCTTTGAAATTTCCATTTATTCTGACATTATCACTCCTGCTAGATAGACCTGATCAGGAACTCAACTCCATAGGAAAACTAAAATTATATTTATCATGATTAGTTATACCAAAAGAATCTTGCAAGTCCAAGTATGTTCCTCTTTCTTCTTATATTTAAATCAGTTAGGTGGGCATCTAAAGTTTAAAAATGTCCCTTTTGCTTAGGTAGCAATTGTTGCATATCTCTGCCAAGGTTATATACCTTATTTTCTACAGATACCCAGTTTGCCACCGCCGCCTTCTTTTTTAAATCTCCTTTCACGTTTATTCTTAATTTTTCCTTTATTTCATCCCAATTTAGTCTGCTTCCTATCAGTGAGGTTCAGGACTTCAGAATAATTTATAACATTCTCCTTGAAATTGGTGGGTATATGTTCAAGATTGTATTGGGGTAACTGGCTTTGCTTTTCCATTTTAGCTGACTTGCCAATCAACTGTTGGCCACATTTTTGCTGTTATTACTGAGTTCTTCCTCTTCCTTGTACCATTAATATAATCAATTTGATTCCTATGTAGTTCATTTGATGATCTTCACTTATATAGGTGTCATTTTGATTGTTGGAAGAATGCTATAACAATAACAAAGTCATCAAATTGGTAGTAAGTGAAAACTTGTTCTCTTCATTTGTATTTCCTAGACCATATTGTCCAATTACATTTTCCTCCTTACTATTTCCAAATTTGGAAAATTTTCCCATGTTCTGGTGATTGACTTGACTATGAAACTCATTAACTACACTTTTGCATTATTGATTGGAACATAACCTTGGATAATCATATTAGAGAGTTGTCTGCAAAATCTAAAGCATTTTATCCCAGTACTGTCTTTTCCATAGCTTTTCTGGCTAGGAAAGCTATGACATTTCTTCTTTGATTTTTTTGCCCTGAGTATGATCTTCTCACTTAAAAGATCCAATTCTGGTCCATTTGAATACACTGATGCCTAAGATATCAATATGTGGTTGATGCGTTTAATCTTTCTTTGTGTTGAACTTTTCATGTTCATGATCTCATGCTCCTTTTTCCCCACTGTATTTCTTCTTTTCTTTTTTGGCACCTTGGATTTTCATTTCTTTTATGACAACTTCAACAATTAGATTTCATAAGGTTTAGTTGCATCACAAACAGCATCCATTCTCTGAAACATCCTAAGCAATTTGGTCAGGGGGATCCATAATTGGCATTATATCACTGTTTTTCATAGATTGCTATCTGATATAAGTACCCACTTGCTTTAGTTGGATAGCTTTCATGCCTTGACTGACCCTGCTGGGAACTCTTGGTATATATCCCAAGCATTCTTCACTCATCCATCCCCAGAGAACCCCCACCATAATAAGGCAGCATATCTGGACATGTAGGGTAAGAGTTCAATAGAAGAAAAACAAGTGGCTGCCAAGGATGCACCCCCTGTCTTAACATTAAGATACTTGTTAGTTGCATCATTTCAGTAAATTGCAGTCAAACAGATGAGGTATGGGTAAACTCATGTTTCCGGTGAAGAAAACCGATAGCAAGGAATCATACAGTATAGATACACCCTTGAAATTTCAAGCATTATGAAATGATTCAGATAGAGTTTCATTCTCCCCAGGTAAAATATGCTTAGAGTAGGTCTGCAAATGTATGTATCCGATATGCTTTGCTGTTAACATTTGCTTTGGAAAAATTTATTTTCCCCACGACATGACAACCCTCTGGGCATATGAAGAAAAAAGAATGTCAAGCAGTTGTAAAGTTTCTTTTTTTTTTCTTAGAGAAACTGTTCCTTTGCACTTTCAGTTTATGCTGTCTCTTGTTTTCATCTTTCTCTCACTAAAATGCAGAAAGAGTGAGATAGAAAGAAACCTTAGGTCTTGATCAGACTGTACTTCTGATAAAATATATATATATCCAGATACACTGTCATTTTCCTTAATCACCATTGCAGTTGTTTCTTTATTTGAGTAAAGATGACATTGCCTTAGAAAAATACTGAAGTTGGCAAGAACAATATCATCACAAATTTAATATACCTGCTTTTGAAAGTGGCGTGGTCATATAAGCCAGAAATCCAAAGAACCATATTACTTGGGATATCCATTTTTATACTTTCTATATTTTATATTTCTATACTTCTATACTAAACAGAAATATAGTTAATATCCATACTAAATAGCTTTCCATGCTTCTTTCAAACATATTACTGACAATATCACTGACAAGGTTGGAACTGCCTTTTGTTATCTTCACCTCTCTCAAAAATACACCAATCAGCAGATATCTTGTCACTCGGAATCCATGACAGGAAAAAACAGAAGTGGTTGTTGGGAAATGGGAAACCAGACACCAAGAGGGTAAAGAATGCAATAGGATAAAAACAGATGGTAGTTCTAACATATATTACATAGAAAAATATTTTTTTATTTTCTTAGTTGTTGCAATATTATTTACATTTTGAGATTGGGTGTGTAAAATATTTTCTGCTGTATATAGTTAACTTATGGAAACCCCCACAATCAGATGTGAACCAGATTAGTCTCAAGGAAAAGTAGGGAAAAAAACATGGGGATTAAGATACCAGCAGCTACTAATCTCTGTTGCACACCATATAACAATCAGTATGTCTTACATACTAGTTGCTAGAAAGCAACAGTGGAAAAAGCCTAACTTTTCATCATCTACCATGTTTCCCCGAAAATAAGACCCTGTCTTATATATTTTTTTGAATCCTGAAATAAGTGCATGGCCTTATTGCCATGCGCTCAAAACCCTGATTGGGCTTATTATCAGGGGATGTCTTATTTTGGGGAAAACAGGGTATGTTGTAAACAACTAGGTTGCATTTAGCCTGCTCAAGAATACTTCTTATCTAACCAGAAGTTTTTCAAATATTTTACAAAGAAGTTAAATGTAGGCATGTTTTTTTAAAAAACAGAAAAGGCATTTGGATTATAGGTGTCAGGATCTAAAGCATGTATTTAAGTTGCATCTCATTTTTTTAGCAGCTTGGTAGAAAACAAATACAGGTAGTCCTCGATTTACAACCATAACTGAGCCCAAAATATATGTTGCTATACATTTGTTAAGTGAGTTTTGCCCCATTTTACGATTTTTCTTCTCGTATTTGTTAGGTGAATCACTGCATTGTTAAATTAGTAACACCATTGTTAAGTGAATTTGTCTTCCCCATTGACTTTGCTTGTCAGAAGGTCGCAAAAGATGATCACGTGACCACAGGACACCATAACCATCACAAATATGAACCAGTTGTCAAGCATCCAAATGGAAATCACATGACTGTGGGGGTGCTGCAATGGCCATAAGTGTAAAAAATGGTCATAAGTCACTTTTTCCAGTGCTGTTGTAACTTCAAATGGTCGCTAAATGAACTGTTGTAAGTTAAGTACTCCCTGTACCCATCTACAGTTAAGATGATTCTTTCCACCAGCATAGTTTAAACAGCAGAATGGCTTAGCTATGGAAGAGTCTTTTTTTTAACAACAACATTGGTGGTTGCTATTCTGGTATATGGCCAACTGCATCCTATAGCCTCAGGATCTCAGAGCCAGCACTGTTCACTTCCAGAATCTCTATTAGTTTAGATTACTTTTTAATTACTCTTTCTCTCATACTAGTTTATGGGAGAAGAGAACTTTAGCTCTGTAAAACTCTTTCTGAATTCAGACAATGTTTACATACAAGACAATGGCATATAAATCCAACATTTACACACCATTCGAAAGAGACCCAAAAAAACCTAGAAAGAAAACAATATATCCCCTCCTGCAGTCCTCATTCAGATAAGCATAGATCGACACTAGATAAACAACTCTGCAGAAAAGAATACTGTAATCAAGAGGAAACTACGCCCCCATCAAAACTGGCAGGAGAAGCTATTGCATGTAAACATGCAAGTGTTTTATTACCAAACTAGGTTACATCATTAGTGTTACTGATGCAAGCACTGATTTACCTAGTTTGATAATGAAATGTCTGCAGGAAAACAATCAACCTCAGAGAGCACCAAGGACCTCCCCCCCAATTTACCAATTATCCCCACACATTTATTTATTTAGTGTATGACATATACTGTCAAGAGACTCTACACATGCTAGGTACACAATGCAGTCCTGACAGCCTAGAATTCTAGTTCATTCTGTTCAGCACTTAAGCGTTTATCTTTGGTGCACCACGGGGGGTGCATTAGCTTTATGCCAGCTAACCAGTGGCATTTGGGTGGGTGGCTCTTCCAGGCTCCTCCACCATTCTCACTTTGCCCCATCTCATGTTGTGATGCTTTGTATCCAACCAGGTCCAGTACCAGCTTTTGCTCTACACACACACAAATGCAGATAGGTTTTCCCCACCAAAGTGGTAACCATTTATCTACTAAGTGCAATAGCAATAGCACTTATATACCACCTCACAGTGCTTTACAGCCAGTGGTGGGATTCAACCAGTGTAACAACCAGTTTGCTGAGCTCACATCCGTGACACGTGCTCTAAACCAGGGGTCCCCAACCTTTTGGACCTCAGGGACCACCAAGTTCATAATTTTAAATCCCGCGGACCACCAAATT
>JANHFK010003613.1:66620-78724 GCA_036250565.1 Sibynophis collaris | reverse complement strand
AGACTTGTACGCTGCCCTGAGTCCCCACAGGGAGAAGGGAGGGATAAAAATAAAATTATTTATTTATTTATTTATTTATTTATTTATTTATTTATTTATTTATTTATTTATTCAGTACTGCCTGTGAGGCAATCTCTCTCCCTGGCTGACACAGCTCCTGTTATATGAAACTGATCAGCAAACAACCAATTAAGAGAGAGTATTTTCCCACTCCAATAGAGGACCAGAATGAGAACTTCAACTGACAACTATACACTATATACAATACATAACAAGAATGATACTTATAACTCTTAGGAATGGGATCTATAGACAGAAGTGGAAGATCAACAGATTATAGATTTTTCTTCATCCTTGATAGACGGATTACTCTCCCTACCCCCGGCCTCCAAACTGTTGGTTGTTTCTTCAGAAGCTGCATTGCTTATGCAAGATGAAGAAGATATGAACTTAAAAAGGGAGAATATAACAAGAGTTCCTAACTAGGCAAGTACTTGTCACAGTGCAAACTGTGATCTTGATCGTCAAACTTTTGATTCCAGTCAAAAATAAGGTTGACCTAGTAAAGGAGTGCTTTACTTTGTAAAGTATACCAAGAATCACCAAATAAAACAGCAGAAGCTTACAGAAAAAAGCAATGAGCAGCTAACTCAAAGAGTCCTGAAGCTACTTGGAGAGAAAGAAATAACTGTGGAGGGCATAAATCTCAAGCAGAACAAGGGCAGAGACAAGATAAGTGCAATTATTACTTACCAATTATTATTACCAATTGGATCATTCTTTCATTCTTTCCAAAAACAGAATGAACAGAGGGTGATGGGATTTCAAAAAAGGGCAATTACTGTATTTTACCCTTGACCAATCTGTTCCATGGTAAAAGCTTTTGGATAGATCTATTACATACTGAATGGCTGCTCTCTAGAAGAGGCTGCATGAAAATTCTCCTAACCTTTAGGAAATCTGCTTTTCAAAATTTTCCTAAGAACCTTCTCAATCTTCCCAGTATGTGTCCATTTACCTGAAGCTTGTCCATTTTTGGATAAGTTTTCCCCAAAGGTGTTACCTCTTTAAAATCTAAATTTAACCATTTGAATCCAGATAACCTCAAGAATATTCCACCAGCAAAGATCTAGAGAAAGAAGAGCCCTAATCATCAAACAGCATTATCCACAGCTAGTAAATCTGCCAAGAACTCAGTGGAAGAAAAGTTGATTCACACATTTGGTTCATTGCCAGATTCAGAGCAAGCAGTCACCATATAGAAGCTGGATGAATTAAGACAAACATGGGGGACAATATGCTCCACAGAAAAAAAAACATTAATTAATCTGATTTTAGCATGTACTCAGTACTGTGGCCATAAACTCAACCAGGAAATTGCTAATGCTGTCACGACCATAAAAAGCCCAAGCACAAGGATTTGGAGGCGGAGGGAGCCACAGCTCCCCCTGGGGGCGTGGGGGAGGAACATCGCCAAGAAAGCTTAGACCACAAGATAAGAAATAAACAATCGAAAAAGTTTTAGATTTGATAAAGTTGAAAGTAGAAAAATGTACAGTTGAATATGCAAATGAAATATAGATTCCTATATTTTCTGTTTCTTTTTTTTAGTGAAGAGACTTTTTACTGAATCTTTGATGGAATAACATGTTTGATCTGTTATAGCCATTCAGCAATTATAACCAAGAGTATGGCATAGCTGCAGAAAAATATGTAAAATATCCATATACCCTTTTCCCCGTTATTTTGAATAAACTAATAAAATTATTATTTTTTTAAAAGCACAAGCACAAGACCAACAATGGAGAGACTTTAATGCCTAATCCAGTCCTGATAGTCTGCTGCTTGATAAAATGCTGCATCAATTAGATCCAGGTATGTTTTTGACACCAAAATTCTTCTATACCTTAACTCCCCAATTGTACCTCCCAAAATATAATTATGGGAAATATTTGTGGGAATAGATGGGGATGCTGATCAACCTTACAAAGGAAAAAAATGTTTACCCCAGTGGTTAACAGTTGCTTCTTCTAATATTGATTTCTCTGACACCTAAATCAGCTCCCATAGCTGATCTCTCACCATTTTGAGGATCTGCTTCTTACAATGGCCACTACTAGAAACTCAGATTGACACTGGCTATCTCTAAAACCCTAACAATTATTTTTTGCAGGCTGAAATCCTAAATCCAAAGGCTCTGCTTTCATAAATTGTGTTGCTGAATTTGATGTACACCTACATAGAGAAAACCAGCTAAATAAACATATAAATAAACCATAAAAATAAACCTACATATAAATAAACAACTTATTTATATGTGGGTATAAGTCTAATTTGTCTAATTGAAGCACCATTTAGTTCTAAGTCCTGGTCCACCCAAATTTAAATATGCAGGAACTGATTCAATATTAATAATTCACTGAATGAAGAAATATCCTCTTTGTCAATCATGATTCTGCTCCCAACACTTTTACTGGCTGACTCCAAACTATATCATTTTGAGACCCTCTCTTAGTCATTTTTATTCCTGCTAAATCAAAAACTCCTGGCATATTAGACTTCTTTGTTGGAAGTAATATTCTCTTTTCCCTAATAGATTGACAGACATGCCAAATCCTGGGCTACAACTCAGGATGAAGGGGGAAATCATTTTGGTAGCTGCTTCATAGCAGACAAGATACTGGAGCCCCCCAAAAATGTTAGAGTATCTGGGAAGTCAAGCCATGTCTATTGTTTATGTGTTTGTTTGTTTGATTGATTGTTTTTTAATGGTGAATAAACTTTTTTTTTAAAGATACTGGAGCTATCTTCTTAAACTCTTTCTCTTTTATATAATTACCCCTGAATTCTGTCCCTTCTTTTCTTTTTCTCCCATAACTATAACTATCTCATCCAATTATCTCCAGCCAATTCCCAATACTCAGGTATGCTCCCAGATTCTAAAACATATGTGTTTCATAGTAAAAATGCAGAGACTGAGCTAAATTCAATCCTTGAACGTTGCAACCATCATGTCTACTCCAACTTTTCTGCTGCTTCCTGCATCCTTTCCTATTCCAGCTCTTTTCTCTCCATCTTCCTCACACCCTTTTGAGTTTCTTGCGAAGACTATTACTTCTCTTCCCACCTTATTTGCATCATTCTCAGTTTTCTAATTATTGAGCAAAAAACGTTTGAACCGTTCAGGGGATTTTAATTATATAAAACTTTATGTGCACATCTACGCATGCAGAAATACTTCGCTTTTTCTGCCTAACACACAGAAGCACCAAAACACATCCTGGCACAGGATGCTGAAATTATGCACACACATAAATAATATCTATCTTTTACCTTTCCTTGAAAGTGCCGAAGACACTTTAGGTAGAGTCATTGCTGCTTTTATCCAGATGTGATATAGAATGGGCTGAGAGAAAGCAGTTGGTCCAAAGTCATCAATAAGCTTCTGTGAGTGGTGTCTTCAATGTGCGCTTTGATCCAATCCAGCCTTTTAATCACAATACCATTGGCAACCTGTACCTTCCTCCGTAAATCTTTTCCTAAAGACAGACTCAAAGTTGAAAACTGGGCAGGCAACTCATATGATAACTAAATCCATCTGATTCTGTACCTCTCCAAAAACAAAGCCAGTAAATAAAATGAAACACTTCCCTATAAATATAATTTATTTTCCATTTCCTCACTTTCAGGTCCATTGCAACTCATCCCACTGGCTATACACCAAAATATATGATTCTGTTTCACTCTTGGCACCACTCCCAGAAATGGTGTGGCTGCTATCCAGTGTCACAGAAATTAGGGCCTTGCAAACCTTTCAAGAGTGGCTTCCTTTGAAAGAAGGTTCCTGTGAAATGCTCCCTTGAAAGCTGCCTTCTGAAGCGACCTCGTCCCTTTATCTCATGGAGTGAAGTACCTATGTTGCTTCACTTAGCTCTACTTTGCAATTCACCCCTCAGCACAGTTTTTGTCACAGCCCTTGCCAAGCAAGTACTTGGCAAACATTAAGCTGGGATGCTCCACTCACCTCCTCTGGCACCGTTTTCCCCAAGCTCTGGCAAGTGCTGTAAAATGACACATCATTTGCCTCTTCTAACAGGCTGCTGCCAAAACAGGAAAATCTTCTGCCCGGGCACCTTGCCTGCACAGAAGCCTCTTCTGAGTTTGGCAAGGGAGAGGTAGGGGGCAGGGAGAAACATTGTGGCCACAGAAGTCACTTAGGTCTAACAGAAAGCACTTGTTCCACCAGAAGGAAAGCAGCTGTCACAGGCTGCTTGAGCACACATATGTATCTGGCATGATTTGCTTTAGGTGTAGGGAGGGGAAACCCTCGGTAGGTGGAGGCCATGCCTGACGCTGCGGAAAGTGAGAACAGCAGTGAATGAAGATGGCAGTGATGCAAAGTGGATTTGGAGCCATGTCATATACTGTACATGGCTGAAGATGGCAATGGAGGATTTTGGATTTGCAGGAGACCGCTTTGTTTTTAAGCCATGCCAAAGTTATTTGAGAGATTGCATTATACTTCAAAATGGTTGGAAACTAGACATCCATTTTCAGCCTGAAGGATCTTGAAGAGCCCCCAAAACAGGCTTGTAGTCCACATGTAGTCCTGGATTCACACAAAGGTAACTGAAGCAGCCCCTCTACTAGAAGGACACCTGACATCCCCAGAAAAGATATGTTTGGTTTCTGTCAGACTTGATTCACCTTCCAGACAATTGTCACTTGACCAAAACAGTTTGCCTTGATGTTCAATCAAGCCTATGATTTCTCAAAACGCTTGTTGTTGTTATGGAAGTGTCTTCACATTTTTCCAATATGACTTTTGATCCTCCTTCATATTTCATTAAACCCTGATGAAATATACGAAGCTAGGAATAGAAATATTTTAATTTATACAACTGGATGTGATTCACAGGGAATGAAGATTCCACATACAGATTAGATTAAATCCTAAATTATAGTCCAGATTTTATCCTTAAAACAAACAAACAAAAGCATTAAGGTTGAAGTTTTATGTACATATATTTGGGAATAAGCTTCAATAAATAGTTCTTTTGTTATCTAATTGTTATCAGTGGTAATCATGTGTTATCAACATACTTTTCAATATGTGCATGGAAGATTTGTACAGTATGCCATTTTAGACACAATGAGGAAATAGAAAATTGGCAATTCTTCACAGTGAAAATACCTGTAAAATACATAAAGAAATAACATATTAGTTAATCTGCATCCCTAGTGTGATGGCCTAAGTGGCTATTTCCTTACCAAACAGTAATGAGAAAATGAGAAAAGACTACAGTGATGAGTTCAAAAAGGAAAAATACATTATAAAAACATTGCTAAGAAAAGGGCAAAACATAGGCAGAGGGAGATCTATTGACTGACATGCATTAAAATCCCATTTTATATCAACAAAGGTATACTGTGGGATATTAATTAGTAATTAAAAATAGAAACAATGTATTTAAAACTGTAATTTAAATGTTTTAACAGCATAAGAATATATATATGTACCAACACCTGACAAACCAATCAAAGCATCTTTACACATCAGCTTACCTAAATAGAAATGGTTCCCTTCACAGAGAAAGGAAGACAGAAAGGATATGGCCTGATTTTTTTAGAAAGAGTTCCAAAGTCTAGGCATTAGTTAAAATAACTAATAACCATTAAGAAAGTATTTTCTTATGCTGCCACTACCCCATGTTTTCCCCAAAATAAGACACTTACATTTTTTTTGAACCCTGAAATAAGCACTTGGCCTTATTGCCATGTGCTCAAAAGCCTAATTGGGCTTATTATCAGGGGATGTCTTATTTTGGGGGAAACAGGGTATATTGTTGGTGACTTTTATTACTATGCAGTTGGGACTATACCATTTAGAGAGATATTAGGAGAAAAACAAAACAAAAGATCAGGAAATGCAAAGACCAATGGCTATCTAAGTTCCAGGGATAAATCAGAACCTATGTAGCGTTTAATCAATTCTGTACTAATCAGTTGAATATATTCCTTAAGGAATTCCAATTTGAAACAATATTCCCAGGGAAATTTGCCTGATCTTGCTATCTTTTCAGCACTAGGCATGTTTTGCTATTATTTCCCAGGGATTTTAAAGTGACAATACATAGCTTTTGAGCTTAACTTTGAAAAGCATGAGACAAAATTCAGAACTCAATAAATATATATATACATATATACATATAAATTATAAACCTAAGTAAATATACATATAAATTATAAACCTAAGTAAATATGCATATATAATTATACCCTTTGCAATGTACTTACCTATAGTAACAATAAAATAATACAACCATACAAAATGGTTAAAAACCCAGCAGAAATAATTTGCATAGATACTGTTTAAGAACTAGCTGTGTTGCTTGAGGGACCCATTAGGGTTCTGGAATCTGGTTGTCCGTCCCCTCCCCCCCAAATAACTAATGCTTTCATAAGCAAGAAACTTTTAGAAGATACAAGGTAATTTTGCAAAGAGATCTGAACTGGATCCTTCCATGAAAGTTGACCTATGGCTGTCTCAAAATTAGGACAGCTGACAAATAATTGCCTCTTCACCTTTGAGAACCAAGCAGCGATGTTGATTTAAAAGGATGGAAATCATTCAAGTAATCAAATGTGAACGGCCCATGCCTACATTAAAAGGGCAATGAGCATGTCCTAGTTCACATCACAAACACCCAGCGCTTATTTCCATCCCTTCTCTTTATTTTAAGTAAGTCATAACATTGAACCCATTACACTGGATTTAATAGTTGAACCTGGAGGGACAAAACATGAGCTATATTCATAACTCATTCTTCTAAAGTTTTGTGTTGTTGGGTATTTTAATTGCCCCAACCCTTGTCTCCAGCTGTGGCCTCACCTTAGGCTCAACAGCATGATAAGGTCTAGCTTGTCAAGGCTGATTATTTATTCACTATCCCATCATACCTTTGACATGCCTGTCAGTTTTTATATGAGAGAAAAATGAGCAGGGTTGCTGAAGTTCCCTTTCCCACAGTGGAGATTTGTCCTTTTTAACCACACCCTAAAGGCTTATGTGTCAGGGTGCAGTTGCAGTGACAGGGTGCCAAAAGTAGCTAGTCCTTTGCCTGCCTCTGT
The DNA here is from genome assembly GCA_036250565.1 of Sibynophis collaris. NCBI lineage: Eukaryota > Metazoa > Chordata > Lepidosauria > Squamata > Sibynophiidae > Sibynophis > Sibynophis collaris. Next base: position 71,593 of record JANHFK010003613.1, on the reverse strand, counting down.
GGTGCTTCCCTTCCAAGGAGATTCATGTTTAGCTCCAATTATTTGTCTTGCCACCAGCTTTTGTTTTATTTTCAAATCCTCTCCCTCTCAAGCTAAATCTAGGGTAGGGCAATCCAGTTTTGTAATTCCTATCCTACAAACTGCACATTCTGTAGACCACCTTGAAAATGAATCTGTTGATAAACAGGATGGCTATTGTAGGACCCTGGGACACGTATATTTGCCTTCATTCATAAGAATGGCTATTCTGCCACTGCAATCAGAAGTTGTACTAAATGAACAAAGTAAATATCTAAAGCACAGGTGTCAAACTTGATCACGTCACGTGACATATCGTGACATATCGTGATGTTTTTTGTCTTTCTGGAGCTGGTGTGGGCATGGCCTGGTGTGACGAATTTGGCCCAGTTTGACACCCCCGATAAAGTCATCTGTTTCAGAAAGTAACTAGATTAATCCATTCTATGGTCGTGTTCTGCCAGATGTTAAAATGAAACCTTCTTATTAAGAGTGATCTTAAATATTGGGAAGACTGTTTACAAAAGGATATCTAATATTCCAATTTCACTTTTATATATGGGGAATGTGGGGTACAGTGTGGTATAATAACTTTCTGATACTAACATGAATAGTTGGCCAATGAGTTTTACAACCTCATTTAATTCTCTTCCAGTTAGAACTCTTTGGGGATGACAAGGCTAATGTGATTTTGGACTTCCTTTACCTCCTCAACTCTCAATTTGTTTACTTTGCCAGGTAGAAGGCTTTGTTCTGCTTTTTCTTGGCTAATGGGATTTTATTTTTCTATGCTGGTACTGCCAAAACATCTGGGAGTTCAACCAACTCTCAGCAATGTAAATGTGGGCTCAAGAATCACCAGTCTAGTAATATACCCTTTGAGCAAGCTTTTATTTACTTAGTTACCTACTAAAGCTTATATGCCATTCCAATAAAAAAAAATCTCAGAAGTTTGTATTCTATAATGCAAGATAATATAAAAGAAAATGTAGAAATCATATTTAATTATTATGAATTACCAGATATTACTTTATCAAGTATTCATGTCTTTCCCAAAAGTCATCAAGAGCAGCCAGTTCTTAACTGCTTTCTAGAACACTGAAGATAAGTTATTCCAAACATAGAGGGCAGCTACATATAAGTCTCACATTCAGAAACACTGGTGATAATATTCCTTAGACAAACAGAAAGCTTCCATTACTATACTAGATCTCCATGGACAGGTGTGTTTTACATGGAGTAGCCAATGAATGAATGTATTATTGTTGTTGGTCACACAGACAGCCAGATTTGGCATTTTTATCCACCTATCAAGTCCTTCCCAAAGACCTGAAATAGGCAACTGTTGATGTTTGATAATGTCATCGGATTTAAGCTATTTCAAGAAAATTGCCTTTTGCAATTGATTGATGTGGATTTTTCCCCCAATGCTGATGGTGTTCAAATGGTGCTCCCATACCCAGGGGGTGGGGGGAAGAAACATTTTGTCCAAACTGTGATTTAGCATGTTCAAAGGAACACTGGGTTTATCTATTCCCTTTCTTAACTGATTTAGGAAGTTCCTTGTTAATGGAACTGTTGGATGTTAAGAAATGTTCAAAAGACAAGTATTAAACTGAGGGATTTTCCTTCTGAGTACATTTAAGGAGTAGCAAGAAAAGCTTAAATTTTTGGAAAAAAACAAATGGAGGACTAGAATGTTGATTTTTGAAAGTTGAGGGGCTAAATGGACTTAAAAGATCATTTCCCCTGACCAATTATGTCTGATTCATCTCTGTTTCTTAGTTGAGGGAACCAGATTGTCCAAATACACTTCCGTGGTCATGTGGCCAGCATGTCTATACAGTGAGGTACATGGAATGTCGTTACCTTCTCACTGAAGTGGTACTTATTTATCTACTCTCGTTTGCATGCTTTCCTGCTAGGTAGGCAGGAGCTGGGGCAAGAACAGGGTGGTCACCCCATTGCATAGTGCTTGGGTCTCAAACCTGGGTTCTCATCTTTCCTGCTGACAAGCTGAGTGTCTTTAACTGCTGAGACATCACGCCTCCTTCATCTCAGATAATGGATCTCAATTTATATTCAGTTGGTGCTCTTCCAATTAGACCTTTCTATTTACTTGTTGTCCTTGAATCATCAGACAATGAACTAAATATTAGAACAATATATTAGATGTTATGTTTCTTATCAGCAGAACCAATGGCACTGAACTCTTGCCAACATTGTTTATAACAACACTGTACACTCCATAGGCATGTTTCCTATTCTGAAAACCTGTAATTGGTACCCATGCATCTTGCCCTCCAGAACTTGTGCATCTGCTGTTCCTTGGGCCTCATACTTTTAGTAGGAGAAGCAGCCCACTCATCTCCTCTTAAAGGAACAGTTAGATTTGGATGCACAGAAGCAAAATGATACCAAGCTATTTGGTGTGGCTTTTGACTAATTTTTTTCTTGTGCCTGCCCGTCTAAAAGACTGAAGTCCAGGTTTACTAGTACCTTTCTAATTACCTAGCAAACTAATGCTTTTTTTTTTTTTGCAATTGCCTCCTTTCATGAAAATTCATCTGGTCAGTGCCAGCTCAAGGATCTACAGTATGGTACCCATAGGCCACATTGACTGATAGCACCACCTCCTGATGATGTGAAGATTTGCATTTTTAGAATCATTTGGAAGGAAGGGTAATATGCCAGTTTGGTCTAGTGGTTAAGGCATCAGACTATAAAGCAGGTGGCTATAAGTTCTAGTCCTACCTAGCCATGAAAGCTAGTTGGGTGACCTTGGGCGAGTAGCTCTATCTCAGGCCAAATCACCTCACAGGACTGTTGTTATGAAAAGAAATAGGAGATGTGTTGGATGTATTAGCTGCCTTGAGTTATTTGTAAAAATAATAAAGGCAGGAAATAACGAACAAGCAAACAAACAAACAAATAAATAATATTAGTGCTTCCTAACCTTTGGCACCCTAAGGCAGGGCTACTGTTTATTTATTCTCTGTCAGTTGCAGCTCATGTGTGAGAAATCATCTTTATTTATTCAACCCCTATCCTGAATATATATCAAGGCAAACTGGATTGGAGGAAGATGAGAACGGTTTTAAAATTCTAGTAAGTAACATCAATCTGTACCATGATGATGACACTACATTGTTAGCTCAAAATACAAGTGATTTAGAAGCTCTCATATGAAAGTTAAGGACCATACTAGGAAAAAATTGAACAAAAATTAAATATAAATTAATGACAGCAGGTGCATCAACCAGTCTTAGAACTGAGAATGGAGATAGTAAGGTGCTGGATAGTATCTGTCTTTTAGGATTAACTAGAAACATAAAGGAACAAGTAATAAAGAAGTACATACATATCTATACTTACAAAGCTCAGAATTGTTCAGGTGATGGTTGTCAATATGATTCCCTGGGGAAGTGAAAGTTGGACCTTGAAGAAGCAAGACAAAAGAGTACTGACACTTTTGAACTTTGGTATTGGAGAAGACATTGACAACACCATGGATAAGAAACAAACAAATAGATCACAGAATAAATCAATCCAGAGTTTCCCCTTGAGTTACAAATGACTGGATTCAAATTATTGTATTTAGAACACATTTATAAGAATGCTTTGCTCCCTTGAGAAGACCATAATGCTGGGAAAGATGGAAGGAACGGAAAGATGAGGCCCACCAACAGCAAGGGAGATAAACCTGCTTTTGATGATGACAGGTGACCTGTTGAAAGATCTGAAAGGCCAGATCGGGGACAGATCATCCTAGATAACGTCTATCTACATGATCTCTAAACGTCAACACGACTTGAGGACATAAAATCAATTTTTTTAAAAAGAGAGGACTGCAAGGAAATGTGATCTCTCTTGAGAATTTATCTTCCAGGACCACAAATGTTGCAATATGAAAATTGATTTGTAGACTGGAACACCACTGCCAGTTCAGAATCAAAGCCTAAATCACTTAAATTCAAAAAGGGACAAAACTTTGTTTCTTTGAGTTGAAATAATACATGTATCTCACATATTTAAGGACTTGGCTAAGTGTAGAAATAAGCATGTTCTAAAGTATTAAGCAATCACATTCAGACAAGGGGGAGGTTGCTATTATGCAGTTTTTAGGTGATTTAAATCCCATTGCTCTCCTCCTCCCAACCCAGCATTCTTTCTTTCCTGTAAGCTGTTTAAATCAGCCGTTCTGAAGCACCAGTTTAGAAAAAAAAAATGCTAATTTTCATTGGTCCTCAATTGTAATTCAAATTGCTCCCTTCAGCCTCCAGGATGTTTTCAGCAGACAACTCAAAGCGGGCAACAATTGCGATGCTGGAGGTCGCAGATGCTCCATCATTTTATTTTGTTTTGTTTTGTTTTTTTAAAGTTGGTTTCATTTTTTAAGTTGGCTGTGCTTAGAACTCTCAGGCCTGTCCCCTTGGAGGTCTGTCCCGTTTGGTTTTGGCTGGGCTTGCCAGAGTTCCGTTTCTTTTCTCCCTTCCCCCGTCCGACTTTCCAACATGGTCAGAGAAGCAGTGCTCTGTCACCTGGAGTGAAAGCTGACAGGAATGAACACAGGCAGGAAGCAGCGTGACACACGCATTGTCATGCATGACTGAGCTGGAGCCATCAACAGCAATTAAACACTGAGAGCTCGGGATCCTTCTGGACAGGTTCAAGTTTGGTGGCACTGCTGTGATTAGATGTTTTGCACTGTTTTTCTGTAGTCTGTGACACAGTTCTTGTCCCTTGCTCTTTTCTGATGTGTGTGTGTGTGTGTATGTGTGTGTGTGTATGAGTGTGGGCGTGCATGCACATGCACATTGTATTGCCCTAATGCTCACATGCTGTTAGGGCAAATTTGAATATTTGAAAATAAGACAACTGTATATTTGCGGGATCGCATCCTGCCACCAAATTCCTCCCACCGACCAGTGCGCTCCCACAGAGAGGGCCTCCTT
>JANHFK010003613.1:8779-18820 GCA_036250565.1 Sibynophis collaris | reverse complement strand
AGAAAGAGAGAGAGAGAGAGAGAAAGAGAAAGAGAAAGCAGGGGGCGGGGGGGGGGAATCTTCGTTTCCATGAACCAGGTGCTTCTCATACATCTTCATATCTTAACCAGATGCAGTACAATGATGGAAAAGTACCCTCTAGTGAAAAACAAGTCACACTGCAAATTCAAGCTTTTCCCTCACCCCAAATATATTTTAGGTCAGGAATAGTTAATCCTTATTCTTATGATAGCGTTAGAGAAAAAGAAGAAATGGCCTGGGTGGATCAGCTGAAACAGTTATATAGTCCTTCCCCTTTAGTTTCCCAAAGTAGCCCTTAGAAGAAATCTAAGTGAAGAGGAAGCAGAAAACAGTTTGTGATCTATTGGTATTTCCTAGTAATAATAATAATTCACAAACAGGCTGCTTCTTTGATAGCTCTGTTGTCTACTAAATTGCCTTAGCTTTTGAAACTAATTGTCTTGTGCTAATATTATTTATTATAATAATAAATTATTTGAATGTATAATCACCTAGCTCCAATAGATCCATTGTCTAGCCTTGAGTTGGAAGGGGTAGTTTTTTGTCTGTTCAGAATCCCCCAATATCATGCTCATCAGATGCAAGGACAACAGTTCAAGAAACAAAAATGGATGGGTCATTAGATAAGATCCAAATACTGATTTCATTTTTCTATCAGAAAGACACATGGATTAAGATTCAAACCTGTGACCCTTTATCTGAAGATTAAATGGGTTAATACTGATGTTTCCAAGGTTTCCAAGTGCAAATATGCTCCTGTATGATAAATTAGGATGTAACCTTCTCTTATGGAACCTGGATCCTGGTATTTTTGTACCAGGATGAAATATATATTTGATCATGGAGGGCATTCAAAACTTCAATTTTGCAATAAATTGGAAAAGAATAATCTGTTGTGACATTATCCTGATAATCTTCAAACATTTTGTTACATGCCTGTTACAGACAAAAATATATTTAATTGTGGTCTGAAATTAAATCTTATTATTAAGGATGTTTACAGACAGACTTTTTGATCAAGACGCGCAGCTCTTTTTGAATTAGAAAATGTAATTTTAAACAAGGGCAACACATCAGAAACTGGTTTATTGTGGGGGTTCCATATCAGATAGTATATGAAAATAATAGTTTCTGTTGACAAACAACGAAAGGATACATTTTTGGCAAATTCACATATATATTGGTTACACAATATGTTGTGTCTTTGGGAAATTATAAATGGTGTTTTGATTGCTTTAAAACAGATTGCTGTTTCAATACAGGGGAGGGGGGAAGTAAAAAAAGTGCTAGTTCTGAAAAAGCAGAATGCATCAACTAATAACAGATTTTTTAAAATGTAGAACGTAAAACCCCATAGCAGGAGATGTTAGCCATATCTGCTGATTCAACTTCAAGGGGTATTTTTGTTTTGCTTTTCCTGTTCAATAGCTGTAAAAAGAAAGAAAGAAAGAAAAAGAACAAGATAAACGTAATGTGTCAACATTTGACATTTGTACAGAATTTTTTTTAAATTACACCATTAAACAGGTCTTTTTCACTGTTACTAATTTGTGTAAAGCAAATGCTTTAGCAACTATGAAATATTACCACAACCACTGTGGCAGATCAACCATTTTGCACTATTTGTTTTATCGAGTGGTTCAGCAGTGCTGGAAGTGAGATTTCTGAAGTTTGAGAAAAGAATTTTGATCAGTTGAATAGAAATAGAATATTCAGGTGTATTATAGTCAATTGAATAGTTAATTAGGGAGACAATGAACTGTTGAAACCAGTGGTGGGATTAAAACATTTTTACTACTGGTTCTGTGGGCATGGCTTGGTGGGCGTGGCGTGGCATGGCTTGGTGGGCGTGGCAGGGGAAGGATACTACAAAATCTCCATTCCTTCCCTACTCCAGGGGAAGATTAATGCAAAATCCTCATTTCCTCCCCATCAGCTGGGACTCAGGAGGCAGAGAATAGATGGGGGCGGGGCCAGTCAGAGGTGGTATTTACTGGTTCTCTGAACTACTCAAAATTTCCACTACTGGTTCTCTAGAACTGGTCAGAACCTGCTGAATGCCACCTCTGGAATGGAAGGATTTATAGTCCTTGCAGACAGCTGGACATTGCATTCTTTTAGCGGGTCGTTAAGGTCACCTGGAGGTTTATCTTTGTCATCAGGGACACCTGGGTGGTGCAAATTGGTGTGGAGCCTTCTTGGAACTGTTGAAAGGACTGTGTTGCAGATTGGAGATAGATGATGTCATATCCCTCCCACTCTGTTAAGAGAAGGTTGCTCAATTTTGACATAGATGCTTTCTTTAACCCCTCTTTCAAACCAGCGGTCCTCTCTGTCCAAAATATGAACTTTGTTGTCTTCAAAAGAGTAGCTTGTGTCTTTTAAATGCAGATGGACTGCTGAATCTAGTCCTGATATGTTTGTTATATCTTTATTAGTTGTAAAATAATTATTTCTAATTATTGGGGCTTTATTCTGGTGCATATGTATGCTCACATAATCTTTGCTCAACATTCTGTGTAAGACCTATATAATCTTGGTTTGTTTGGTTGCAAAAGATCAGCGGCTTAGTAGAAATTGCTAGCTTTAGAGAGTAAAACAGTCACTGGACCGTCTCCAGTTGTCGTTTTTTATTCAGATGCATTTTCCACCAGATTTCATAGCATAGTCAGGAAAATGATTTAAAACTACAGGTTCAGATTCAGGGTGCTTTTCCAGTCCTCTATTTTCCATATTTATGGTACCTAGTGCCAAATTTTATATTGCAGTGACTGCTCCCTGTTTTTTTTCAAGTGTAGTTCCCGTGGCACTTGGGATTGTCCATCCTTTCAGCAAAACTGTCCATTTTGCTGTCCACATTTAGTTGGCTGAAATGAAAGGTCATACCAAGAGTACCATATGAAGTGGTTGTCTGCTGCTATTAGTTTTGATGCTGCTTTCTTTTCCCATCCTATTGGGGGTATTTTTAATTGTTTACTAACATCCTGCAAAGGACCATTAACACAAGGCGTTTGCAATTGTAGTAGACATTGTGCTGTGGCTCTAAAGTAAGGCAGTATTTAATAAACATTTCCAAATGTCTTCCATACTAATCCCCTGGATGTTCACCAGCATGCTGGTGTCACACTGAAACCTTACACCAGCTTTGCTTAATGGGATACACCATTTTTACAGCTCCCAAAAGGCAAGATTTTGCATCCTGAAACTCATAGACAGACACCTTACATCCCATGTAATTGGTTACACTGTTTAGTATTACAATACAGCTTAATAAAGATTTATGTTACTCGAGGTAGGAAGGTTCATCCCAGGGTTCTCATATACTGTCTGAAATGGGTGATTAAGAATATATGGAAGATGTTGATGGAAATAAGTTTTAGAGCTGTGGAATGCTTTCAGATACTATACTTTCCAAAAAAGTGCCTCAGAGCATGCAAATCTAGGAGAAGATCCAATTTCTTTAAAGAGTGGCAGGTAGAGGACATTATATTTTATTTTTTTTATTTTGTCAAGCATGTATTAGATGACTGATATAAGAATAAACATGATTATGAATACATGAAATGGATACGAATAAAAGGGGACATTAGAACAGGGACAATAGGCACATTGGTGCACTTATGTACACTCTTTACAGACCTTTTAGGAATGGGGTGAGATCAACAGTAGAGAGTCCAAAGTTAAAATTATGGGGGTTTGGAGATGAAACCACAGAGTCAGGTAGTGAGTTCCAGGCATTGACCACTCTGTTGCTGAAGTTGTATTTTCTGCAATCAAATTTGGAGCGGTTTACCTTAAGTTTGTATCTATTGTGTACTTGTGTATTGTTGTGGTTGAAGCTGAAGTAGTCATTGACAGGTAGAACATTGTAGCAGATAATTTTATGTACTACGCTTAGGTCAGACCGAAGAGGGCATAGTTCCAAGTTGTCTAAGCCCAAGCAGAGGAGTGGAGGATTTTTCTTGTGAAATATCTCTGGACTCGCTCAATTGTATTAATGTCTGATATTCAATGCAGGTTCCAGACAGATCAGCTGTATTCGAGAATTGGTCTAGCAAACGTTTTGTATGCTCTAGTTAGCAGTACAATATTACCAGAGAAGAAGCTATGCAAGATTAGGTTAACAACTCTTAATGCCTTTTTGGCAATGTTGTTACAATGAGCTCTGGCACTTAGATCATTAGAGATGAGTACTCCAAGGTCCTTGACAGAGTGAGGGTCGTCTACGAGGTCGTATCTGCCCAGCTTGTATTTTGTGTTCTGATTTTTTTTTTGCCAATGTGTAAAACAGAGCATTTTTTGGTTGAGATTTGGAGTTGCCAATTGTTTGACCATTCTGACACATAGTCAAGGTCTTTTTGTAGGGCAACAGCATTGTTGGTGGTGTTGAATAGTTTTACATCATCAGCGAAGAGAACGCAGTTGCTTATAATATGATTGCAAAGGTCATTTATGTGAAGTAAAAAGAGTGTGGGTCCTAAAATGCTGCCTTGGAGACTCATGTCTTGTTATACTTCTGTGATTCTAGGCTGCAATTGTGCTAGCAAATTTTTCAGTCGGAAAGGTGGTTTGATTGTTTTGTCAGTTTTCCCACTAACAGAACTACTGGGAGTTTTGGATAGGCCACCAGACAAAAATACTCAGTGTAAACTAAGGGTGTATATAAGGTGCTGCACATGATTTCAATTATTTCCGTTTAGCTTGGAGTGGGCACGGAAGTATTTTGTTACCTCAGGATCAGACAGTGATTTTCATTTCTTGTTCTCAATGTTTCTAACCTAGAAAAAGTAAAGATGTTATGCCTTCAAGCTGCTTTTGAGAGTTTGGGGAGGAAATCTCTGTATGTCTTTCACAGATTAAGGTATATGACTTTGTTGTCCAGAATCAAGTAACACTTCTATTAGATATTTAAATTAATGTCTGGAGTTAACCTAAATAATATTTGAAAAATGCACTGGATTATTTATTAAAAAATTGATTTGCTACATGAGATTTGGATTTCAGATCTTATTCTCCTTTCTAATTCCAGAAAGGTAGTAAAATATATAAATAAATAAATAAATAAATAATTTTATTTCTATCCCGCCCTTCTCCCTATTGGGACAGGTACCCAGAGACACTTTTCCTTTGACATGTGCATGGATATGGTATATTTGAAAGGGAGAGAATATGAATTATTATTAGATATTATTAGATATTGTCTACAAAATTCTTCTAATAAACTGTGGAATAGTTTTAATAGGAAATAGTAACCTCCTTTGTAAGGTAGTTTTACTTTAAATTATTGTATAGGTACAGGTTTAGTATAGGTTCATCCTTTAGTTTTTCTTTGCCATGACCTAATATATAGAGAGAATTGAATTGTATCATATGCCTGAAACTATTTACTGTATTGAAGTACTGCATAGAAAATGAATAAATCATACAAAGGCCTAAGTGAAATTACATCTTTGATATACTTTACCCTATCTTTACATGCTGACCTTGTTTATATTTTCTGAATCAGTGTAGAGAGTTGTTGAGTTGGTCAATAATCTAATCCAGCCATCAATAAAACACATTTTCTTGTTTATTAATATGTGATTAAAATGTATATGATAAAAATATATTGACTGCAAGCAGAGTTTGCATGACAAGAACAATTATGCCTTCCAAACTTAATCACTACATGAGTCCTTTAACCCAGTGAATGTCAATAGTCTATTTATGAACAACTAAGGGAGGGGGGAAATGTTATAAGTACAATATTAGGATTTTCCTATGTTTATATTTCATTTACTATTTGAACTTGTATAAATCTCCAAACTACAACAGTCAGCAAATAAATGTATACTCTTAAATTGATGTTTGGTTCTGTGATAAAGCTAAAAATATATGATGGTGATATAATAGTTGATTACACTGTCAACCAGATCTTAAAACTGGATTTGGCATTTTGACCATCTATCAAGTCTTTCCCAAGAATCAGGGATAAGGAGAAGTTGTTGTTTAATAATATTAAAGGTCTTAACAAAGGATGTAAGTAATTCCATTACTATTTGACAATCTTTATGTTCTGTGATTTGCTCCAGTACTTTTTCTTTATTCTGCTGTCTCCAGGTATTGCAATGACCACTATCCAGACTTTTTTCTCTTTATTATCAATAATTATTAAGTCTGGCTGTTGTGTGGCAGATGCTTGTCTGTCTGGATTTTAAAGTCCCAGAGTATTTCGTTTCTTCATTTTCTATTACTTTGTCTATATTGTACTCCAAGCAGTTGTCACTTTCAGAAAGTAGTATTTCTAGCATATAGTCTAGAAGGCACCATTATTTCTAGGCACCATTATTTCAAGGCACCATTATTGCTAGTTTGTCAAGTTGTTGCTTGTAGTCACTCTGTGTGATCTTCTTGCAGCATCTAACTAGAGGGTGCATTGTTTCTTCAGCTTCTTTGCAGAGGTTAACATTTGCTGGTTGTTCTTTTTTAAATTCTGGCTTTGTATGCATTTGTTCTTAAGGTTTTGTCATGCCAGAGGTACTTTTATTTTAAGGCAACTGGACTTCCTTGTTGTTGATTTTTCGTTTGAAAATGTTTCACTTCTTACCCAAGAAACTTCTTCAGTTCTAACTGAACTGGTGGGAAATGAAATGATGTATATTCTTCGCAGCCATCCAGTCAAATTTGCATTCTGGTCCTTTGTAGTCATCCAACCATTAGCATGTCTGAGAGTCCTTAAGGCCACTTGGGGATTTATCTGTATCCTCAGAATCACCTGAATCAGAGTGCAAATGCATGTGGTATTCCTTCTTGGAACTACTGAAGACTTGTATTGTAAGGTCTCATATCCCCCCCCCTCCCCAATGTTGAGGGAAGCCTGTTCAGTTTTAATATACATACAGTAGCCTCTATGATTCCTCTTTCAAACCAGTGGTCCTCTGTGTCCAGAATATGAACCTTGCTGTCTTCAAAAGAGTGACTTTTGTCTTTCAGATGAGTAAGACTGGTGAATCTGGTTCTGTTGAATTTGTTCTCCTGTGTTCTGCTTTGCATTTGTGAAGTGGTTTTTTTAACCTTAGGATGATTTTTAAATCTGAGCTATACTGTAAGAAAGAAGTATTATAGTACATTAGAATCCAAAAGATTTGTAATATTTTAAGATTTGGTATATAAGTCACAACAGGTGCTATAATCAGAAATGGTATTTAGAATGGCATATAGTAATGTTGGTGAACCATTTCGGCACCGAAACTGAAGCACGCCTGGAGAGCACCGGAAACCAGAAGGGTAGTTCCCCGGCATGCATGCATGTGCCAGGAAGCTGAGCTTTCAGTTTCTGGTGTGCACATGCACCCTGGTCACCTGGTCTTCCAGTTACTGGTGCGCATGCATGTGTGAAGACCAACTGGTTGATGTGTATGCGCGTGCCAGAAACCAGAAGCTCAGCTTCCCGATGCACACATGTGCGCCAAGGAGCTGCTCTTCCAGTTTCTGGCGCTCCCACATGCACGAAGACCAGCTGGCCAGCGCACATGTGCACACCAGAACCCAGAAGAGTAACGGGCGATGGCTAGTGTGCCTGGAGAGATGGCTCTGCATGCCACTTCTAGCACGTGTGATATAGGTTCGCCATCATGGGCATATAGTATGTCTGCTACACTCTTGAACAGCAGCCTGCCACACAATAAAATGTGCACTTTAAAGTATGCACTACACTTGTAACTCTAATATTTAAAGTACGTAGTTTGCAGTGCTTATACTCAATGGTCTGTCCCTAGCAGTATCTATAAATATATTCATTGAAAGTAATGTCTTACTGAAAGAGGGAATATCAATTTAACCATTTTAAAAACAGAGCAAGGAGATAAAAGTTATTCAAAATCTTAAAGAGCTGCCCTCACAAGGAAATTAGAATGACATATATTTGATATGTGAATTGCAAACTAACATTTGCCTGCTTGTCTGTGAATGAGGATATTCCTAACAGTATGTTTTGTTCTAATCCCTAATTCACTGACATATTTTAAAATATTAGAACTTTGCATCATTTTTAGTATATTTTATGAATCTTATTAGAGATCTGAATGGTAGATCTTTAATTTATTATTAGTAAAACAAGTTCTTCAATTATTTCATGTTTTATTTTTCTTTACTGCTTTTGACATTTATGATGTCTCATGTTTTGTTAAGACATAGTATTTGATTAAACAATACTAGGTTATCAATAATTGAAAATATTAGTATTAACTCCCTAAGGCTATTCTTCAACATTACTAGCAATTAATATAAATAAAATAAAAATAATTTAAGCACAGTACAGACTTGCCTCTATTGAAATCAGTATCATCAGAGATATTTAAATATATTTTACTTCATCATTGCCTTACCTTTTCAAATAGTCATATGTCTCAATAGGCTTGCACAAAAACATTATTTTAACACTTTCAACTTTCATCTTTACCAAATCTCTACCATAGTATCATTTAAATAGTGTGCATGTGTATAATGATATAAAATCACTTGAAAGCAGTATAGAATTGAAATGTTTTTAGAATTCTCTTGTAAAGGAGGAATAAAATGGCAAACCAGAAATGCAGGACTTTCACACAAATAGTGTTGTTCCTAATATTTTTTAACTTAACCACTTTTACTGGTGAAAGAGAAAACAGTGTAACGGCTGCTTCTTCTGAAGTTTTATATTTATATCATATATTCAGTTTTTTTGATAGTGTGACTTCACACTGTTTACATTATAATTAGCAGTATAAATTTATCACAAAAGTGAATGGGCACCTAATGTAAAACTTAAGCACTATTAATAAAATGAAAATATAAATGTAATAAATAAGTTTAATGGTACAAAACTGATATAATAATATACATATCTGGCTTCTACAGATGTTATTGCTACTATATTGTATGCTAACTGAGGCTTCCAGGTTATCTTTAAGGGCAAACCCACACTGAATTTACAATTAGATTCAAATTCCATAATTCTAATATCTTTCTTTTTTCCCCCATTCATTTTCAGTGCTCAGTTTTCACAGTGTATTTTATAACCGGAATGACCATTTTTAACTGTTGTAATCTTTATTATCATACAAATATTCATATTTCTCATAATCTTATAATTGCTTTTCTCCCTAGGTTTAATCTCTTATTTACTTCTTCAATATACAATCCATTTTAAGCAAAAGAAAACAAATTATCACTTTCAGTTGTTTGTTGTAAACTATACATTAACCAAATTTGCTGATTGGTTTACTTTTGCACTCTTAGATTTTTCACTTCCCATTTTAAATGGCAATTGGTATCATCTTCATGTCAAATTGTTAGTGTTTCAACTATAATTTCTTATTGTAGCTGTCATCTTACATAAATTCCCTATACATTTTAAGTAAATATGGAAACATGCTTATCTTACTCCCTTTCCAGTTCTGAACCACACTATTTCCCCAAACATAGCTCTTACAGTAGTTCCTTATTAATTCTAAAGGTTACTGAGAATAATCAGATATTCTGGCACACCCATTAGTCTTAATATAGTCCCCATTCTGACATGATCTCTGCATTCAAAGTCAATAAATCAAAGGCACACTTTAAATTCTCTTGTTCCCTTCATCAGATGTTAGTTCTGGTCTCTGCCTTAAACCTGCCTCTTCATTTAGCAAACATTTCTCAATATGACTCTATTTTTCTTTATAAGATCTTGAGGGGGGGGGGGAAACTTTGCCAAAGACTCCGTGTACGGGTTTTGTAATTTGCAAATTATCTTGCATCTCTCTCTTATGGTGTTGGCATGTGCCCAATCTTTATCAATCCCTAGTCTACACAATCTTGCTCTATATTTGTTGACATTTAGTTATCAGCACTCTCACAGACTCCACTCCTACAGTTTTAAATAGTGCAACAGTGCAACCTCACCATTGCTAGATACTTTCATAGTTGACAACTTTATTATTTATTATTTGATTTATTTGATTTATATGCCGCCCTTCTCCGAAGACTCAGGGCGGCTTACAATGTGCTAAGCAATAGCCT
>JANHFK010003610.1:117121-131196 GCA_036250565.1 Sibynophis collaris | reverse complement strand
GCAGAAGTTCGGCGAAGAGCTGGGGGGGGGGAGAGAGGATACGGAGCATTTTCTTCTTCCCCGTTTCTTCTGGTGAAGCTGGCGAAGGGGGGGGGATGTGCCGTATCCTTTCCCCCCATCTCTTCACCAGAAGAAACCGTTGGCTGTTTGTCTGTGTCCGCTCAAAAGTCCGGCAGTCCTCTGTGAAGCTGCTGCCTTGCTCCCTCCAGAAGCCCCAGAGTTTTCCTGAGGGGAGGGGGAATCTTGTGGGAGCCTCTCTCTCTCGCTCTCAACTCATTGAAGTTGTCAGTGTGTGCTCCGCAGTCATCTGGCCGCCCAGTCCTTCCACTTGCCTCTTAGCGCCCCGTTGCCGCCCCCCTGCTGTCGGCTTGCCTCTTAGCGCCCCCCTAAGGCATCCCACTGCCCCACATGGGAATCACTGGTCTATGAGATACCACTACTATGAGGTCTGCTGCTGCAAGTTCATATAAAATCAAGGTCATATACTTGGGAATGTATATGAAAACGATCTTATTTTGGGAGGACACCAGAACTTGCAATTAGAAGTAAATATTTTTTTTAATTAAAAAAAGACACTAGCAATTTTAATGAATCTCAGATAATATTTATCAGTTCCAATTACCCAGATCTGTATACAGGTAATCCAGGATAAATGACAATTCATTCAGTGACCATTTGAAATTAGAATTTTAGTGAATCAATGACGAGATTTCCAACCCATGTCCAAAGTTACATGTGATTGTGACCTGGGGTCAGTGGTGAAATCCTACTGGTTCTGTCCGGCTCACGTGTACTGGTAGTGGCGGCGATGGGTAGTTCAGTGAACTGGTAGTGGTGGCAGCACGAGGCTCTGCTCACCCGCCCAGACATCATTATTTCCTGGTTTTTAACCCTCTGCGCCTGCGCAAAGCCTTCAGCACATGCGCAGAGGGTCAAAAATTGGAGGTGACGATGGCACATGTGTGGAGCATGCACTTCCGAACCAGTAGGGAAGGCAAGTAGATTTCACTCCTGCCTGGGGTCTTGGCAACTCATTTGCACTGATGATAGATTGCCAAGTGCCTTGTCATCATAGGATCGCTATTTGCAGTCTTTTCTGCTGTCTTCCCCAGAAGGTCCGTAGGGAAGGTGACAGGTAGGGTTGCAAGCCATTGCTGCTTGTCTGGTTCCCGGAGACTGGCTTCTTGAAAGTACTTGTATTTTCCGTATATACTTGTTTATAAGCCTATCTGTGGATAAGCAGATCCTCAATTTTTTTTAACCAAAATATCACAAAAAATGTGAGTTGGTTTATCTGAGGTGGACATTAAAACTTTGAGGGTCAGCTTACCTGTGGATGGACTTGTACACGAGTATATATGGAAATTTATTATTCCTGATACTGCAGTTGGAAACTGCATTTGAAACCAGTTCTGCTCACTGCATAGCCAAACTAAAATTTAGATTATGTTTCAACTGAGTTTGGGACCCAGAATTAGTGTTGCACAAGTATTTGGTTTAAATTTAAAGCAAGTGATGGTGTAGTTGATTGTATACCTTTGATTTTAAAAAATGCTGTATAAATAAAAATAAAAACTCTGAAATGGGAGCTGTATTCTTCATGGAGTCTTATCATTTATTCTTACTTTCTTTGTTTTCACAGACCATGATTGGCAGTTTGGAAGGATGCGGTGATATAGTATCTGTGTCCTGTACCGAAAATGAGATATTCCTTTTAAAGGGAGACAGAGATATCATTAGAATCTCAAACAGGCCTGAAGGATTGGTGTCAATAGGTTTGCATATTAAGTAGTATATATAGTATATATAAAATGATAGTGTCTTGAAAATTCTTGTTCTTGTATTCTTTCATTAGGGGCAGGGTTCATACAAAAAATAAAAAATGTAAAAGAACCATAATATATATTATAATATATAATATACTGAAACAACACAAGCTATATTCAGTAAAACCACTCAAAAATAGCCATTTCTTAAACCTAACATCAAATGTCAGAGGCAAGGGGCATCTATAAATCTTCATATGCACTTGATTATTAGGAAACAATTCTCCATTAACTATTGTTGCAGGTGACTAGAGATGGAGATCACTGCCAGAGACAACGCTATTATTGTCTTTGATTTTTTTTCAGAAGTCAAATGACTTAGTCATTGGCAAAGAGGAGGTTTTTTATAGGAAAACATGAATAGATTTTATTTAATTTTTTATATGGTTACCCATCTCATTGCAACTATTCCTTGATAATGTTGCCAGATCATATTAAATGTAACTAACAATTAGTTCCTGCCAAGGCAGACCAGTTTTAAGAAAATAAAGATTTTAACCTGATCTTTAAATACGATGTTATTGCACTAGAAAGAGTTTGCCTACTGTTCATATTGTATTAGTTCTTAGGTCTTACCTTTTTCTCCAATCAATTTTTCATTACTGTCGTATTCAGATATTATATAAATAATATAAATGTTTCTCTGATCCAATATTCTTTTTTGGCAATAGCTAGGTGGATATTTCTAGGAAATGTATAAGTAATGTACTTTCCTTCGTATTTGTTTACATCTATTGCTGTTAACATGACTAGCAAAATTGTGAAAAATTAATTTATTCTTTTTAAAAACACATCTTACACTAATGGAAGCTGCAGAATCTATGAATAAACTATGGTGTGAGAAGAAGTACTCATTTGAGTGGGGTGATATCTCTAGCCACTCAATTTACACTACTTCTATTTTATAAATCATTCCTATGTTTTCTTGCTGCAGTAAATTGTCATCTAATATTAATCAATCGGTCACATTTCAGATATGAATTCACAAGCTTGGACCAGTTTGGAATCTGATTTGAGCCCAAAATTAGAAAGACCACATTTAGTAATTGCTTCAGTCTCATGTGATCCCTCTCCAGAAGCAAACCCAAAATCAAGTAACTTCTCCTCACCCCAAACACCTAGTGACAAAAATGGCTTTGTAGGAAGAGCTGACCAGGAAGTAGCATTGATAGCACAGAAAATTCGCTCACAGAGCTTTGATGGACTAGGGGACTTGAGCACTGACCCAAGAAGAAGAGGCTACTCTGTAGTCAGTGAATCAAGAAGCAGGAGCAGCTCTATGAATTCCGTGGAGAGTGGCTCCAGTTCCTTGACCAATGGGGATCAAACGTCATCAGAAATGCAGAGAGTGGATCAACAAATTTCACAAAGGTTGAGCCTGATAAGCTCAGAAGATTTCAGCCAGGAACTGATTATAAAACCAATTAAAGTGAAAAAGAAGAAAAAGAAAAAGCCAGGTAAATGCTTAATGAGAAAGACTAACGGTTACATTCTGATTTTCTTCCTTTTGTATGTAGCCTGTAGAATGTCACAGGAGTTATAAAATTAACACTAATTTTTATCATAGTTAATCTACATATCTCAGAATGAATTAATTTATACATTTGTTATGAATAGGATAGGAGTATGGTTGGTTTACCCGTACACTTGTTTTTTAGATCCTGGCATATGGTGCTGAGGCTATTTTGATTCAGATTACACTTGTCATTTGCACAGGTAATTCTGTCTTAATTGGGTAGTAAATTTTATACCTGATTGGATTTTTTTAGACTCCTGGCTTTAGCTGGCCTTCAGTGTCTTTTGTTCCATGGGATCTGCACAACTGAGTCAATATATTTTTAAAGCAGAAGGATGAAATGTGAATGTTCCAATTTCAAATGTGGAATCAAGTATTGGATTTTATGTTTTATTCCTACTGTTGGGAATTGTCATAACAGAAAGCAGCCTTGTTGTAACACTTCAGATGTCTCAAAATACTTCACATGTGTTATCTTCTAAACCTAAAGAAGTCTTGGGCAGGTAGATCAATGATGTTACTATTTTATAGTGCATGAAACAAATTTCCTACTTAATTTATGACAAAGTAGTTTTCTGATTCAGGGCTTAGTCTCTTAGGTACTATAATATATTAGTTAGGTTTATGCTAAAATTGCAATTGGAAGTATCATGTTTAGTGACAAAATGTGTGTTTTCTTTATAAAAGAACTCGGGTTTAATTTCCAGCATTTTCAGCTAAATAAGCTTTAAACAACAGAGTTGAAGAAGACCTTCTTGCATAAAATCCTGAATAGAATTTCCACTTTAGAGAATGACCATAAAATACTTCATGACATCCTTCTCCAATTCAGAGCCTTCCAGACTTATGAGACCACAACAGCTAGTATTCCTATCCAGGGCAGCAGTTGTATACTTAGAGGGCACCACACTAAAAAAAGGTCTTTCTGTATGGCTAATGTTCAGGTAGACAGTTTAGTCTATTGAATCACTCAGGGTAAAAGTCAGAATGAAGTATAATTTCAAATTTTTATTTTGTGATATTTGGCTCTTAATAAACTTCTCCTTTCTTTCCTTTAACTTCTGTTACCTCCACCTTTTCCAACTGCATTTGAATTTAGAAAATGGCACCAGGAGAAATCCTACCTCTCTAGAAAGCACACCCTCTTATGAACAGCAAGCCTTCACTGATAGTTTCCAGATACTAAATGTGAAATCATGCTCCATTAGTTCTAGCCTCCAAGGCAGCACCACAGACTGCTTAAGCATCTGTTCCGCAGAACAGGAAAGTGTGTTCAGTATGGAAACACAAAACGATACGGAAACATTCAGTATACTTCAGTCTCTGGAGTCGATAGTTGCTCTAACACCTGATGACAACAAGGAGGCACTAGAACTGCTAAAACTTTCTAATTGTAAGAGTGAAGAAGATGTTACAAATTCCTGCTTGCTTGTGGAAAATAAAATGGGTAGTGATGAGAGTGAACATAACTGGAACCCCCTATCTGAAAAAATAGAAACCAGCCCAAAACACATATTCCCAAATGAAGATCACTTTCCTCTCCTACATAAAATGGAATGCACTTTAGATGAATTACGTCTGCTGGATACTTCGGCTTCCCTTGAAGAGACCAACTCTGCAAAAGGAACATCTGTAAATAGGAACACTTCTTTTTGCACCGATGAATTGTTTGTTCAGAGTGAAGTTGTTGAGGTAATGGAGCAGCAACCATCTTTACAATCCACAGCCCCAGGGAATCTTGAGCATTATCGTGCTGTTTCTGAAAAAGAAAGAAATCCTCAAGAGAGGATGCTACCTGGACAGGATTTCAAAGAAGGTGTCATCAGTGACTATGCCAGTGAATGGATGAGTAACTCTCACAGTGCTAGAGCTGAGAGATACGGATCAAGTGATGAAGAGGATATCTATGGGCATGGATTGGTTTATTCGTCTTCAGAGACAAATGTGACAGAAATGGGAGCTTGCCGTCTTCCGCGGGATAAAGTCAGGTCAAATGTTGAGAAGGAGATGCTTTCAAAATCTGATCAGGTATATTCTTGGGAATACCATTATAACATGTCTCTCTAACCTGACTGCAACACACCTGCATTCACATTACCTATTCCTTCAATTTCCCCACTCTTGTTGAACACCTTTCCACATTCATATTGTTCTCCTGCAGCCAGAAGTGTTGCTTTTGAAAAGAATCTTAAATATTGCAGAAGAAATAGGAAAGCCTTTCTTTATGAATTGAGTTCCACATGTGTTTTTAAAGTTTAATGAATGACTATTTTTTTTTACATCTTTTCATCTAATTTTCTTTCAGCTGACAGGCATATTTGAAGTGTTGAAAGCAGGTGGACCCATTTTTACTAGAAAGCAAACTGCCTTATATCCCCTCCAAAATTATTCTTGTCTTTTTTCTGAGTAGGGGGCATACATCCAAATCAAGTGCAGATAATCATTTTATTTTCTAAGAATCCTAGAGAGAGCAAACTTTCTTGGAAATGATGATACTGGAGGCTGACGGTTTACTTTCAGCATGCCAGATTCCCATTTCATTATTTGAATTGAAAGTGTATTAAAATTAAATTAGGTGGAGCAGGGGATCTGAAAACATGAGACTTCATGGGCATGCTGTTTCCCATAGGTATCGTAATAGGTATCTGTTTAAAATAATCAGAACTTGTCTTTGATGTATTGCTGAGTGGTTTACTGTTAAACTAGTTGAGTATTGTTTCACGAAAAAACTGCATTTAAAAAAAATTGCAATCAGAATCTCAAATTCAGGAACAGGAGAATACTTTCTTTGCTTTTGTTAAGAAACAGGAAAGAGAATGAGAAGAGACAGTGATAGAGATGGTGACAGTTTGGTCACAAACAATTCTCTTCTTCGCTTGGCTATTTAAAAGTATTATTGTGCCATAATTTTACTAAATATAGGTAGTCCTCAATTTACATCAGTTCAGTTAGTGACAGTTCAAAGATACAATGGCACGGAGAAAAGTGACTTATGGGCATTTTTTCACACTTATAACCATTGCAGCATCCCCATGATTACATGATCAAAATTCAGACGCTTGGCAACTGATTCATATTTTGGACGGTTGCAATATCCCAGGGTTACATGATCACTTTTTGTGACCTTCTGACAAGCAAAGTCAATGGGGAAGCCAGATTCACTTAACAACCATGTTACTGACTTAACATCTGCAGTGATTCCGTTAACAACTATGGCAAGAAATGTCATAAAATGGGGCAAAATTCACTTAACAATTGTCTTGCTTAGCAACAGAAATTTTGGGCTCAATTGTGGTCATAAGTTGAAGACTACCTATATCCTTTTGGCTCACTATTTAATTGAGATTTTCAGAATTTTCTCACAATCATCAAAATGAATTCAGAATTTAGAATATTGTATAAGCTATGACTTTCTCCGGGGGTAGATGATAAATCTGGGAAATTCACACCGAATAAATTGAACACCCATTGCTAGAGATATTTAAGCTGCCTGCTTTGCAACGATCACCCAATAATCTTTATTAAACATTAAACATACATTTGTCAAATACGCTAAAAACACAAATCCTTATATCATTTCAAGATTAGGCAGCTTCGTATATCATGAAGATATATTATGCTTATTCTAACTCTTCAGTCTTTAGTTTGCAGAAAGCTGGATGGGATATGCAGGTCCTGGCTATGGAATACTGAGCCTAGTTGTCTCCAATAAATACATTTGGTGCTTGGATTACAAAGGTAGCCTGTATTGTAGTGCATTACCTAGTGCTGGGTTGCGTTGGCAGAAGTTTGAAGATAACGTCCAGCAGATGGCAGTCTCTCCTTCAGGTTAGTTAGATTTGCATTTTTAGCCTATTTTTCCTAGGGTACCAAAATGTCTTGTGTGCATTTATTACTTGTTCAATTCTTAAGGGCACATCAAAATATTGTAGGCTCTACAGGAATGGATTTCAAACTATATTTTATAGATATGCCATTTTCAACTGTTTTACTTCAGATAGCAGATATTTATTGAATTAGAAAACTTCTCATTGTCCACAAAAAGAAATGAAGTAGTAGAAAGATATATTCTAGTATTTTTATCAACAAAACATTCTGTAACATTCGCATTCCTGGTCCTGAAATGGTGGAGTTAAATATGTAAACTGCCTTTACACATCTTTTTACACCAGATTGTTATGGTTTTGACCTTGAGGTTTTTCCATCCCTTAAATCCATAACCAAAGCTAGGATACTATGTATGTCAACAGTGTTTTTCTGTCTGTCCATCATCAATCAAGAACTAAATCAGGAGCAATTGTTATAACTTTTGTATTTTGTTTCTTTCCTTTGTTCTCTCTGAGTAAATCTATTATGTCCATGTCCCATCATTTTCCTTAGTTTTCAGACTTTCCTAATGAACCATGTCTGGCTAGTACTATTTTGTACTTCTTATTTGACAAAATACTGTATCAACTTCTCTAATTATCAATGTCAGTGCCATCAGGTAGAGAAACTAAGTCTCTTTCTTTTATGAGAGGTCTGTTTATTACCAAGGGAACTCTGTAACTGTCTTAGGTGATTACTTGAACAAATTATTCCCTATTTAGAAGTAGCTATTCACTCAGCTACAATAGATACAATGATTCTATTGTAGGATCACCAAATTCCTGAAAAGATTGTTTATTTCTAATCTTTACATTTTATTTGCATGTAAAAAGAGAAGTAACAGGGCAGTGCTTTAGACTTGCAGTTTAAAAGGCATGACATAAATGAAAATGATTTGGAGAAGGAAGGAATACTACATGGTTTATAGGTTACATCTTTGTATTCATTATATTGGACTTTCTTTGATGTTGAATTCTTGTATATAAGAATGACCAGAGAGATGTCTTATTTGCAGTGGTTGTCCTATAAAGAATGCTTGCAGGGTGATTTTATTCATTGGCCTAACACTTGAGAAGAAAGCTTACTGTGAGCTGGCATTTTTCATGTTTTGAGTTGGATTTTTAAAACCCTCCAACTATCTTGTGACTGTTCCTCTAAAGAACCTAACCTTGTATGTGTCCTTCATAAATTACTGCATTACACAGTAATGCATGGGGTGTCATTTCCATACTTCCATCTTCTTGTCCACACCACCATGGTGGTCAGACCATCCCCAGGTTGATGAAGACTGTCTTAGACTTTAAAATAGCTGCTGCTAACAAACAAGAAATTCATTAGATTCAAAGGTGATGTCTTGTGAATAATTTTATTTATGTGAGGTTTCTTCCATAGGGACTCTTTTATGGAAGATTGAGCAAAAAACCAATAAAGCTTTTGCCTGTGGCAAAGTAACGATCAGAGGAAAACGTCACTGGTATGAAGCTTTACCACAAGCAGTATTTGTATCCTTGAGTGATGACACAGCCTGGATAATACGAACAAATGGTGATCTGTATCTACAGACAGGTACTTAAGCTAGTTTTTATTTTTCTTCTGGAGTTACCTGCTTACTAAATTACATTCTGAGAGAATGCTTCAAAAATTAGTGGAGATTTTTCAGTGAAAATTCCAAGCAAGCTAGTAGGCAGTTTTTCTTGAAAGAAGTTTTGTTGCCATCATGAATCTTCTCCTACAATGGGCTGATTACACTGTGAAGTCCAGCTGCAATATATGATGTGATAGCTAGGTTGTGTCCATTTGGACTACAACATAAAACACTCTACGCAATGTTGTTACAAATTAATGCAAAAAAATATTAATGCTAATAAAAGTGTTCCCTGAAAGAGAGTTTTGAAAACTAAAACCAAATAGAAATTATTAACTGCCAGGTGCTGTTTGATTTAACCATGTCAAATAGTTTTAATTTAAAGTGTTTTATGAGTTTATTGGCTTGAAATTTGCTGGTCTACAATGGAAAGAGTCCTTTAAAAATGTTTTGTCTGTCAAATTTCTGATCCAACAAAGACTTTCGTTGAAGGGTAAGAGAGCATTATTTATTTATTTAGAAAAATGTTTAAACTGCCTTAGAATTAAATAACAATATGTAAAAATCAATGGTTTTGAATCAACCTACTTGCCACACAATGCTGTAAGATTCCCTTACCTAGTAAGACTGGTTTTCAGGCAACATACAAGACTGCACACACAAAGGAGAATCAGCAAAATTTTCTTCCCTGCATGCAGTTAACAGGGTTTCATTTTTAGCAAGCCTGGAACCAGCCGGTATTCACGCTGCTATGTCATACTAACAAGCAAGCATACATGGAAGCATTCTATTTGTGTTCACAGTTTTCATGGTTTGATGATACGTAATTCAGCAGTGGAAGGAATTTGTGCCTTAGTGGGCAGCCATAGAAATAGAAATTATAAATAAATAAATAGCGTCAGCCTCAATAGGGAAAGTAATTTCTTTGTTAATAATAATTTTTAATTTCTAATCGATAAGAGAAAAGCCATGCAGTTGTTAAATACAAAGCTCTCTTTGTATTTAACACCAGAATGATTTTTCTCTTATTAATTAGAAAAAAATATTCTGACATTTTTAGAATTTCAAAACATAAGTGTTGATTATTATTTTCAATTTCCTTGTGTACTTTATTATAATAAAAATATGGTTGTAATGATTGAATTGCTGGCCTTTTTCTGTGAGCTACTACTGGTTCTCATAGCAGTATTTTGATTTGTTATACAGTATGTTTTTGTCCTGCAGGAATTCTTAGATGTCTGGCCAACTATGCCTCCCCTCTCCCTGAGAAATTTAATCTCACTGTCGGAAGCTCTACCAAAGATTGCAATGAAATTCGGGAGAAGGGGATTATATATTTTGCTCCTGCTGTGGCAGTACATATGTGTTCCAGTAATTATACAGGGTCTAATATTTGATCACATACAGTGGCCAAATTCAGTGACTAAATATTTCCAGCTCTTAGCCCTACCCAACTGTAAAATCTTTTATTCCTGCTGCTTAGAAGTTTGTAACCGTGCTAATGAGAATAGTGTAGGTTGCTTTGCTGCTTTCTGTACACTGTTTAAAAATTCTTATATAGATATATGTATAGAAATACATTTGGTAAGTATACTTTCAACAGGGCATGATATATCCAGATCTGGGAAAAAGCACATTGAAGAGGAACCTAGAAATGTAAGATTAGGGCTTTATAAATATAGGTACTGCATTTTAACCCTGGCCAAAACCATGGTTCTTTGCTTGTAAATGGTAATTATAAAGGTATTAGTTGTATCCTGCAGTACTTTTCCATTAGATTGATTCTCAAACAATTTTAAGTAACTGAATGAACTGGATAATAATTGAAAAGAATTATTGCTACACAGAGGAGAGAAATATGTTAAAGGTATAGGGTATAGTTCAAATATAATAATACCAGAAATAGAGGCAGCTCTATCTTTCTAATTATCATATTTCTCACTCCATAAAACACACTCCCCTCACCCCAAAAGTGGGTGGAAACAGTGCCGGTTCTTTGCTGAATAGCAGTCGGGCCGCAGCGGTGGGGTCCTTTTACAGTGCTGAACCCTGCCTCTTCAGTCTTTGTCATTGCCTGCCTCTTCTGTCTCTTTTCTACAGTGCAGAAGTCAATAAGAGAGCTGGCACATGAGAGGATACCTATCTGTGGTCCTCTCAGGCTCCGCCTGATTTTTTTTTCTTCTTGTTTTCCTCCTCTAAACCTAGGTGCGTCTTATGGAGTGAAAAATACGGTAGATTATAAATTATATAGAAAGAAATAAAACTAAAAAAGTGATGGACGTATTGCTTTTCTTTATTTTACTTTAAGGCCTCAGCGTGGATCGTCCCTGTGCCAGGGCAGTAAAAGTAGACTGTCCGTATCAACTATCACAGATTACAGCCAGAAGTAATATAATTTGGGCATTAACGGAGCAGCGTGTGCTTCTCTTTCGTGAAGGTGTAAGCAGTTTCTGTCCTGAAGGAGAGCAGTGGAAATGTGATATCATAAGGTAAACAGTCTCCAAACGGTAGGCATGTCCTGTAATAGTACTTGATTTTGCAAAGACCAGCGTTTTCATCATCTTAGTTTGGACTTGCATGTGTTTAGACAAAATATTGCATCACATGAGAAGAGAGTTTCCCAACCAGGACATCAGGTTTTATTGATTTTTTTTTGTTAAATGGTAAATGTTTTGAAACTTGGCAAAAGAAGGAAAGAATGTCCATTGAGTTATACAATTTAACATATACTTTTTTCATCTTACACAATTATTATTACATCTTAATAATTAGAATTGCATACATATTTTATACTTAGACTTCTAGATCCTGATAATTTTATTCATTTGCTTATTTAAAGAACATATGAATGCCTATCTCACATAGGGCTTCTATGTTGGCTCCCAACAACTAATAATAAAGTGGAATAAAAATAGAACAACCCTTCCACCAGGCATCAGACCAAACAAATTCGTGACCTGACTTAACCTCATCCTAGCTCTGTGCTTGGAGGAAGAGCCAGGTCTTTAGGCCTTCTGTGAATGATCAGTTCTGATCCAAGGAAATCCAGAATCTGTTATCTGTCTAAGTTTTGCAAATTGTTCATGATTGGCTGCTAACAGTTGTATAGTTGGTTATGCTATTAGATTTTGTAAGACTTGAGCAGATTGATTAGCTTTTTATATTTAAATTTAGCAGTATTTAATTTGCACTAAGTAGGGCTTGGATATCTTTAAAATGAGCAGTGGCATGATCAAGTAATAATTATTGTTATAGTCCATTGATATAGGTGGAATGTAAGTTTCAGTCTTCTTCAGTAAAATGTATCTGCAAATATTTAGTTGTGCCCATTGGCTAATTATACCATACCATTTTGAATTTAATGAATTGTAAATAAATAGAATGGGAATGCAATGGGATTCCACTATGGCTAATTTTTTTTTAAAGGAAGGAAGGAATATTTTCTGTAAGAATGTTAATATGCCCTGGCAACAATTCTAATTTTTCTTGAATTGACAACTGCAATGTATTTTATGTCAGGCTGCCTTAGAAAACTGTCTGGAATCTACATTTGCTGCAGGCTGCAGTGATCAATTTATGCTGACATCCATTAATTTATATATCACTAGCTTTACAGCCAACATGTTGGCTTCCAGTAGGCTTCTGGGTATTGTTCAAATATATATTGGGAGATATCCCCCTGTCTCACCGAGATCCAGATGGCACTCTCCCTAAAGAGATTCAGAAAGGCTATTAAAATTTAGCTTTTCTAATGAACTTTTAATTAGCATTAAATATTTAAAGTTTTAAAACTCTGGATGATAGTGTAACAGGGACAAAGCAATATTTGTGTTTTGAATTTAATGATGTTATGTTCAGTCTTGTAAACTGATAGAAGTTCTTAAGGAATTGGTTGTATAAATATTGTAAGAAAAATAAGTATTGCTTGCTTTTGCAGTGAACTGCAAGGTCTAGAGCCGGTGTGTATTACTCTTGGAGACCAGCAGACCATCTGGATTTTAGATATCCATGGGAATCTATGGTTTAGAACTGGTGTTGTTTCAAAGAAGCCACAAGGGGACGACAACCACTGGTGGCAAGTAGGCATTTCCTATTCTACTTGCAGTATAGAGGGGGCTTATTTGGATTTCTTACTTGCATTCCTAATAATATCCTGAATTCAATCCCAGTCAGAAGATCACAGGAAGTAGATTTGGGGGAGACCCATAAATGAAACTGCACCAGAGATTGCCACCCTAAGATAGTGATGAAATCATGCTTCATTTACTAATTAAATCTAGATATCCGTTCGTTTTTCTGTTTTGTAGGAATGCTACTTATAAATTTGTATTATGTCTATAATCAGATTTTGGAGCTCTAGCCCTGATAGAAGAGTTACCAAAAATGAGGGAAGGGAGTCTTGATATTCTACCAAGAGAAAAGTAGTAACATTCAACTGAACACTAAGTTTAATTAGTTTAATTGAACAATTAAAAAAGAAGACAATTCTGAGACAGAAAATAAATATAATAACAAAACTAATAATTATAAATTTTATTTTACAAATTGTAAAGCAAAATGTAGCCACATTCAGAATTGTAACATTCCTTTAGATATTATAGAGGAATACATATGTTAGAATGCTATAAGGATACTGAAGATACAATCATCAGTGTTATAATGTATTTATATTTTATCTTTTTACTATATTCTGGCAATATTACCTTATAAAATTTACCAATTTTACCTTATAAAAAAGGCAAAATCAAAGCAGAACATCGCAATGTAGAAGATAGATTAAAATAATAAAATACTGAAATTCTATAACAAAATCTGGTGAAAGAGATGCATTTTTACAGATTTACTAAATGTAAGATAGTCAAGATCAAGCCATCTGCCATGATGAATAAATAACAGCCTGGCTGCCACACAGAAGAAGGCCTTTTTCTGTAGTTTTTGAAAAATAATGTAAGACTTGAAATCAAAGTATCTTTCAGAGGGTATTTCCTGTTTCATGCAAGTTTGTGTTTGAACTTTAATAAAAGGAAGAAGAGTGAGACCCATTTTGGTGTAGAGGTGAAAGCATTAGGCTAGAAACCAGGAGATCATGAATTCTAGTCCCATCCTAGGCACAGAGCCAGCTGGATTTGAACCTTGGGCCAATCATTCTTCCTCAGCCCTCAGAAGCAGGCAGTGCCAAACCACTTCTGAAATCTTGCCAAGAAACCTGTGGGGACTTATTCAGATATTTACCAGGAGTCAAGACTGAATTGAAGATAATTAAATATTTAATTTCACAATG
>JANHFK010003610.1:0-11249 GCA_036250565.1 Sibynophis collaris | reverse complement strand
CTTCCCACTCCTCCTGCCATCCTCTCCTCCCCCCCCTCCCCGCACATACACAATCTGATGGCGGTCTTCCTCGCGGGTAAAAGCTCACGAGTGCCGTATATAATAGGCTCGTCTCTTCGCTTAAGGGTTGCAACCAAGGTGGCAAACTGTCGGCCAGCTTTCTAATGTGGACTTTATTCGGGGAGGGGTATCTTGCGTGGAGTTTAATGGATCTTAATCCCCAAGGGGAAGCCTTGTCTGGATCGCTACAAGGCTTGTGTCATTAACTCGTGTGTCTCCTCCCACCACCACCCCCCCGAAAATATTAAAAGTGAGATTAGAGGACACTTCCTTCCTGTTGTTTTTGGTTGTTGTTTTTTAAAGTGAGTTTTCAATTGAAGAGGGGAGAGAGGGTAAAAATATCCCCCCTCTCTGCCTGGATTGCATGTCTGGCCAGCAGTTCAAAGAAAGAAAGAAAGAGAAAGAAAGAAAGAAAACGGGAAGGTGGGGGGGGGAGAGAGAAGAAGAGAATTTGATGATGGATAGATTGAAATGAGTTCAGGAAAGGTGGCAGCACGCTTGGGAATGGCTGAGGGAGGGAGGGGGAGAGGAGGACAGTGGAGTTATTCTGGGGTTTTACTTCCTTAAATGAAATCTATTTTAGAAATAAATGTTTCTCTTTTTGTCCTTCCCTTTGGTGGTGTGGAAGATAACTGGTTAACAGAGCAAGGAAAAAGAAGCTTTAATCTTAAATCGTCCCCCCCACCTTCATTTTTTGCTGGTTTTCAGGTGTGGCTACTATTTCCATATTCACAGAGTTAGAAAGAGCTGGCCCTTTATGAAAATCGGTGCCAGTCTACTCCCTGAGACTCCTCCCCTTCCCCCTTGCACATAATTATTTTAGATGCAATTGACCTAAATCCAATTACTTTTTTTTTTAATGAGTGGTTTTATCCGATTAGGTTTTTTGAGGTAGTGGGCAGAATAAGGCTCTTTCACTTCTTGCTTTCTTAATGATGAAATTTAGGGCAAGTAAAGGGCAAAGAAAGAGGAGAGGAGAGCAGTTAATGAAAAAGCAGCAGAGCACTTTCTAGGGGGCGCTTGGTAGACCTGGTGACAAACAGGAAAACGAATTTGTCCATTGAGAAAGAAGCATTCCTGATTCTCTTCCTGTGTTTGCAGATATGGTACTATTGTCAGGAATGGGGCAGAAAGCTTCCTTTTTTTATTGTTTCTTTCTTTAGGATTTTCAATTTCATTAAACTCAACCTTGCTTTTTGGAGAAGCTACTCTAATGTTCTACTTGGTTATATTTTCTTTCCAATTTAAAATGTTAAGGAAACACTGAATAAACAAAGGGATTCAAATGCTCTTGTAAAACAATTTTTAAAAACTACCTCTTGAGTGTATTGGAAACCATATCTGCAATTTGTTTAAAGGGGGAGTGGGGAGAGGTTCATTTCCTTAGTTTTTAAATGCTGGTTTTAAACTGTTTCCTTGTAATTATACGTTAAAAAAAACCCTACACAAAATCATTTTCCTGTTTAATTTGAAAAATGTGCCATTTCTCTTGGTCCTGAGGAATTCTTAATAAGATTTATCCAGTTAGCTGATTGCCCTAATAAGTTGAATGGACTTGTAGGTATATGAAGCTGCCAAACCTATGAATCAGGATATCCCTGGTTTTCTGCCACAGTTAGGCAAGGGCCTTGCAATCCATTCAGTTCCCTGTTGGCAGCAGGAACTACACAACTGGAGCATCCTCAGCAAATGGCTATTCCATTTTTTGTTGGAAAACTGACAAATGAAACCCCTCCCATTAGTTGAAAATATTGAACTGTTAATTGCTGTTACTTTAAAAAGTTACTTCTAACAGTCAACCAAAATCTGCCCTTAAATAGTCCATTAGACCTTGCCTTGTTTTTCGGAAGTGGAAAACAAGCCTCCATCTGTCTCATATGTGACAGATATTTCATGGGTACTATCCTTGTCTGTCATTAGCCTGTCTTTTCTAAATAGTCCTATTTCTATTATCTTGTGATATACATTTCAATCAAGAGTTTCCATCTCTTGAACTTCTTTGATTTGTATATATCCTCCTTAAGGTGAAATTCAAAGAACTGGACACAATATTTCACCATGAGGCCAGGCTGCAGAGTAAAGTCAAATTGTTTCTCACAATTTGGGAACCATGCTGAAAATTGCCTATGTATTTATTTTGGCAGCTATTTTTTTATGGATCTCCAGCTTGTGATCATTTGAAACTCAATTGTTTAGATGTATGTATTTGATTCTCTTCCTCCTCCCGTATGAAACTTTTTATAAGTGTCTGAGTTGAACTAATAAAACAGTTTCTCCCTTTAGAAATATTATTTTGAATTTCATTCTTATCTTCTGAGACTATTTACTTTCTAATATGTAGGTATGGGACTATAACATATCTATGCATCTTTAGACTGAATGTGGCCTTAACAATCTTTTGATTCTTTCCACTTAGTTTCTAGCCTGCAATATAGAGAGTAAATAATTTTGATCTTCCTAGCTATGGTGTTGCTTTATTCTAAGTGATTCTTAAAATATGAGAACATGTCTTCATGTGTTAGCACTCTATGCTATATAAAATTTAATTGTGAAGCTTAGAACAAAAATACATTGACTTCCTTAGGAAAATTCAAGGTGGCATTTTATTATAGCAGAATATTTACATTTTCTCTCTGGATTCTTTTTCCATTCCAGACTGCTGTTTATCTAATTGTTACATCCCTTCTTTTTCTTTCTTTTAAAAAGTAAAGATTGTATATGCAGTTTTTTCCTTTACCTGTTCTGTTCTCATGTTTACTTTATTGGATGGTTAGTCTGAGAGTAATTCCAGTAAATTCCATACTGTTGATTGGAATTATGTTTTCCTAGGTCTAGCAGGATGCAACAGTACATATGCTTGGCTCATGCTAATGTTAGCTCCCTTTTTTCAACCAAGGCATATCTGTACAGGAAACTGCAGTACATAAATTCCACATACAGCTTAGTCATGTGACAAATTCCTAACTTCAGAGTTGCTATTTTTACATTTGTGTATAGCTGCTTTCAGGTGTTTGAATCCAAAAGTATGGAGAGGAATGGGAGGGCATTCTTTGGTACTAGCCCTGCCAATTGTTGGTAAGGAAGTGAATCTGTAGCCATGTTTGTATATGAAGTTAACTAATCTGTGTGACCACAGTTCTGAGTGTGTAGAGGGCAGGAACCACCTTTTGGTGACCTTTTATTTTAGACTGGTATGAATGAGTGGCTGAGAGTGTGATATGAGGTCTCTCTCTTTCCCATGCTTTGGAAACCAAATGATCGAAGATAGCTTGTGAAAGTGTTAAATGTATGCAGCAAGATAGACACA
The DNA here is from genome assembly GCA_036250565.1 of Sibynophis collaris. Lineage (NCBI taxonomy): Eukaryota > Metazoa > Chordata > Lepidosauria > Squamata > Sibynophiidae > Sibynophis > Sibynophis collaris. The sequence goes on along the minus strand of JANHFK010003610.1, from coordinate 7,882 downwards.
TGTTGTATCATTCATAAATAGCATCCTAGTGTATTATGCCATTCGCTTGGAAGTAGAAGAGACCTCTTGGATGAAATGGTCCTGAGGTTTTAAGAATAAAATGCATGGGCTGATCTGTTATCAGATTCTCTGCTCTTTCTTTTTAACCTAAAATATGAGTTCACATAATAGCAGTAATGATGATGATTGTTATAACACAGGTGTAATCATTTTGTTGCTGTTTAGGGAAGAATCAGTTGATTATTGTATTAAGGTTTTGTATGGAAAAAGGTATTGCAAAGAATCTTTCTAAATTTGCATCTTTGTGATGCTTCCTGGTTTTCAATATTTTGTTTCTATCCTGTGTTGCACTATATAAGTTGGTGTCAGTTGTGTGTGTCATGTGAATGCATCCACTATTAGATTAGATTAGATTAGATTAGAAATCTTTATTGGCAAAGTGTGATTGGACACAAGGAATTTGTCTTTGGTGCATATGCTCTCAGTGTACATAAACAATAATTATGATTTATACAGTAGACCATAGTTTTGAATAAGTTTTGAATGAGCTCAGTAAGTTATGGCTTATTTAAGAAATCATAATTAAATCATGGGTTAGCATGATAAATACACCCCAATTGCTAAAATATCGATGGTCAGTTTTCTGTAACCTGTGTTCAGTAAATGTGTTAGGACTACAGTTCCCAGAATTCATAGCCAATATTGGAAAGAATACCAGAAATGGTGGTTCCCATGTACCTGGAGGACATCAGGTTGAGGAAGGTTGTTCATAGATTAATTTGTTGAAAGCAGCATTGTCTTTTATAGAATTTTCTTGAAAAACATCAATGTATGTGTAAAAACAAATCCCAACTCCCCATGTTCATTTAAAATTTTTTCTGTTCTTTTAAATCAAAGTTGGGTTTGTAATAAAATTTAATTTGAATTTTAGATATTTGCAGATGGTATGCTGAACTTAAGAGTAGGGGAATCCTAATGATTTTGAAGGAAATGGATTGTGCTCAGTGAGTTATTGTACACATGTACTAGGAAATAGATACTGTATATGCATGATGAACAGGTTTTATCCAAAGAACAGTAAATTACTCTTCAGATATTTTTTAAAAAGTAGTTTGTATCCGGTGTTAAAGAATTTGAAGAACTCTGTAATTTAAAGAAACCAAACTTTTCATTAAAAACCTCTTATTAATAATGTTCTGTACTAATTAAAGGTATACATTGTCAAATTACTTAGTAGAACTTCACAATGGATACTGCTTTAACTCACAGAAAAGTCAGCAATGTCAGGTGAACCTTTGCTAGAAGTATTTGTGTTAAGTAGGCCCTTAGTGTCAGCAGCTCCTTTTCGTTTTAAATGAACTAAGTTTCTTTCTTCCTGAATCAGTAAGTAAATTGTGCTGGAAAATATCCCCGGTAGGTTTTTCCCCCCTACCTTTTTCCTGATTTTCTGTGCCTATTTGAAAATGCTTTGCTAGTCTTGTAATTTAATCTTCATGACATATCTTTTTTTTATTAAATGTCTAAAATGTCCCAGAAAAATAGGACTACTCTGGCTTCTAAATATTTTTATTGATCTGTTTTCTGTTATGTATCACTGCATATTATTGTTTTTACTGTTTTAATAGTCCAGAGAATGCTGAATATCCGTAAGTTTAGAAATGTAACAAAAGCAATAGAATGATGACACTTGCCTAAAGAATGAATAGGTTTACTATAAATGAGAGACTTCGATAATGACTTTGATCAGCAGTCTTTGTGAAAATCTGTATTTCATGCTGTTGAATCAGGTGTATTGCCATATTGTCTTGGGTTCATCAACAGTTGATAAAAAAATCATGTGATGTTGATTTCTAGGGAATGTCACCACCAGGGACATTCTATGGAAGAACACATCACTGGAAATGAGGTTAGCACTGACCCTGCTAGTATTTGAGGCCACGAAGATCTGGCTTTTCTTGTGGATATTTGTGGGATGGTTTCTTAAGGAAAATCAACATCAATGACAGTTATTTCTTGATGCTGTACTATTTTAATGGGTTACTTATTTTGGAGAGTAAAGTGTTCAATGTCTCTTGCAATTGGAACTACATATATAAATCTCAATAGATAAGTACCGGTAAATGTATTTTATAAGATCTCAAGACACAATGTGGTTTATTTGTTTTGGGCTAGTTATGTTTTATAAACTTAGAAAAGCGTTGTCAGTAAGCAGTGGTTAAACATTATATTTGAATCCCATCATTTATAGGCATGTGATGCACAATTGAGTCTGCATAATGTTTAATTACTTTAGAATTGGGAGTGAACTTCTCAGTGGTCTTCTGATGATCCTTCACTTGTTTTTTGTGAGGGTTTTTTTTTTTGCTTTTCTGAGATGTTCAAGAGAACAGTACAGCAGGGGTATCAAACTTGTGATGCAGCAAGTTTGACATCCTTGGTGTAGAGGTCCTGCTGTTGCGGTCTGCCGGCAGCCTGCAGATCTGGCAGCAGAGTCGGACAGTGAGGAGACTGGGGAGGAACATGGGCCAGTCCTGGAGTCTGGGGAAGACTTGGACGAAGGCTCTGTGTTGGAGGCACAGATGGGGCCAGGGCCATATGGGAGTTATGTGCAGACTCCGGAGCCTCCAGAGTCGGACATCAGAGAGGCAGAGGAACAGGGGGAGCCTGTTCCCAGTGCGCGCATGCGCAGAGCTACCAGAAGGCCAAAACAGTTAAAACAAAAGGGACGACTCAGGAGTAAGGCTTGGAGATGATTGGCCCCTCCCATAAGATGTAAAAGAGGAGGAAAGGCACGTGAGCCTTTGCAGGAAGCAACGTTGTTGATGCTGGTCGGTTTGTATTTTGGAAGCTCCGTTTTGACTCTGTGTTCCGTGTGGTCTTGCAAAGATAATTGCCAATTAGGTCTTTGGCAGTGTGTCAAGGGAGATAAAAGGTGGGTGCTTACCAGCTGTATCCCGAAAGGACTGTGGCAGACTTCTGTCGGACGATTTACAAACTCTTGGTGATTCAACATGGGCTGTGAATGAACATAATTCATAGCCGTTGAAATAAAAATAGGGATTTTGGGACTAATTGTATGCTTTTTATTGAATCAGGAAGCCTAGGTCAGAACACCTGCCATATATCCTACGTGTTCAGCAAATACCTGAAATTTATTTGCCAAGTTTTTCATTATAGTTCCTTATGGTATACTGCTTGCTTCCAACTGTGTTTCTGATGTCTGGTTAGAAAGTTCAAGGTTAGAGTCATGGCATGAGAGAGGAATTGGTTAATGGGGCAAATGATGGAACCAATGATGCAAGCTTTGCTGCTGTTGAAAGCATATTGTGACACCATAAGCATATGGGGAAAGGTTGAATAGACTTACGACCACAATTGGGATTGGAATTTTGGTTCTTGAGTGATCTTGTCATTCAATGAGACATCCATGTGACTGCTTCATTTAATGACTTCAATCCCGGTACTCTGAGTTGCAGTTGTTAAGCAGTCTCGCAAGTTATTAAGCAGTCATAGGTAAGGAGCCTAGTTTGCCTTGGGAGGGTGGGGCTCCATTTTTTGCACAGTTGTTAAGTGAATCACACAGTCATTAAGAAAAATTCAGCTTCCTCTATTTGCTTGTCGGAAGTCAATTGGAATCAAATGGTAATCATATGACCCCAGGGCACTACAAGTGCTTGTTGGTTTCCTAGCGCCCAAATTTCGATTGTGTGACCGTGGGAATGCTGCAGTTATTGTAAGTGCAAGGTTTGGTTATAAGTCACCTTTTTCAATCCCATTGTAACTTCAAACAGTTGCTAAATAAATACTTTTAAGTAGAGTAAACCTGTACCTTATTTAAAAAAAAACTAAACTAAAAAAAAAGACAATGACTACAGTTGACTGAGAACTGGGTTCAAATTTCTAGTCGTATTTAATTTAATTCACCCAGTAAACTACCTCTTCTGGCCTAGCTGTGTGAGAAAAAATGCATGAGGTCTTGGATTCTTTAGAGGAGGATTATAAATGATGACAATAGTAATAATAAAATCTTTTCCAACTTTCTCTTCTGAACAGCTAACATTGTTTGAAAAGAGCTCTCTTGAAAGCTTGCTTGTTCATTTTCTTCTTTGAAAACATTTACTGTTTTAATATCTTCTAAAGCGAGAAATGCTGGTTATTAGTGTTTTTAAAGTGAACTGATTTAATTCACATTTCTTTCATTAGTACTCAGAAAGTAAGTATAGCACAGTTAACTTTTGTATTGTGCTCAATTTTGGGATTTGAAATGTAGTTCTCAGCTAAAGAATATGTGCAAAAATGCACATATTTTTTGACAGAATAGTGCTGAGATAGGCTCATTTTTACAGCAAAATGTGTGCAGAAATATTTGGGATTTAAAATTTCTATACATCTATAACTGAACATAAATAAAATGACACAGACTTGGGGATAAACGGATCCTTCAACATGCAGAAATAAAGTTAATGCTGACCAGCATTTTACATGTCAAGGATTTAGGCTTAGTGGGCTAGTAATACATCAGAAGTGTGGGAGAACAGTAGCAACAAATAGGTAATTTGTATTATGGATATTCTAAGAACATTTCTGAGAATTGTCTTTTGACATGGAGTGTCATTTTAAAGACCGTAAGCATTTGCAGGAAGTGAAAGTATAGAAAGAAAGGGAGTGGCAAAAGAAAGAAACTACAATCATAGTTCTAGTTTCTCATGTACTAACTATTCTATACCTGGGTAGGAATTTGCAGTGCAAGGAAACATATTTCTGTAGAATGCAACCAACATTTGAATTCAGATTCTGTTTTAGGAAGGAGCAGGATTGCAATTGAAGTAAAAGAGCCTCTGATTGTCATTCTACCAATCCCCTCAATATCTTGTCTGTGTGCAGCATGCAATTGCTGACAGTTAGTTATCCAATTTTTCGAAAAGAGTAGAACCCACAGCCCCAAAGTTCAGGGGCTCGCAGTTGGCTGTGTCAGAAATTTAAATTTCATCTAAAAACATCTCCCAACTCATGATTGTGTAATATACAATTTTTACAATATTCCACTATTCATATTTGTTTGGCTTTAGGATTTTATGTTGAAATGCCTGAACATCCTGAATTGCATTGTATTGTGACTAAATACTTGGCTATACCAGAAGTCATAATGACCTTCTGAATTAAGCAGCGATGCTGGCTGGAAATTATACAGGGGCTGAATTGTCCAATAAATTTTAGGGGATATCCAAGTTGGATAAAACTAGATTTATCATTTTTCCCAACTGCAGTTTATCCACAATGTGTTATGGCATAAATAGTCAACAAATAATATATTCTAAGACAGTGAAGTTAGCAAGCTGAATATTTATAGCAAAGAATGGTAACTGGAGAAGTCAGAGTTCAAAACCCTTATCTGGTTTTGAACCTTATTGGCTGACTGTGTAGCTAGTTTCAGTGCCTTCAGCCCTGTTTAATACTATAAAGATAAAATTGGGAGACAAAACATGTTTCTGTAAACACTTCGGAGATGAAACAGGGTATATAGACCCTGTTTCCCACAAAATAAGACATCCCCTGATAATAAACCCAATCGGGCATTTGAGCACATGGCAATAAGGCCAAGCGCTTACTTAAGGGTTCAAAAAAATATAAGACAGAGTCTTATTTTTGGGGAAATGGGGTACACATAATAAATATAAGAAAGTTCTTGTGCTGGGGAAATGCTTTAAATAAGGTAGATCTGATGAATAAATCTAAGGATTGCATGGGCCAACTTACCATTGTAGAACACAGTTTATCCTTGTGTGTATATTTCCCCTAGTAATATGCTTCTGTGCTGAAAAAAACAACAACAGATTCCCCCACCCCCTAAAAATGTCAAAATTAATGGCAGATGCAGTTTGACTCTTCCAGACGTTTTGTAGGATTATAGCTTTTTCAAAACTTCGAGCAAACATGACTGGAATTTGTAGACCTAACATAGCTAGAGGGACCAAGATAGAGAAGACTATTTAAGTATAAGTTAATTAATAATTACTCTGAAAAAGAGGAAGTATTGCACAATTAAAAATTGTGTCATTCTTCTGCCATTTTAAAGCAGATGTGAACAGAATATAGATCTAGCCATAATATTAGAAGTTTGGGTGATTTGTAGCAAATCAGCAAAAATTCTGCCTTGCAGGTATTTTTAATCAATAATACATTTCCCTCTCTAAATTATATGGCTCTGAAGTGAAGCAAACTGAAATGTTGATTTTTATTAGAAAAATTGTAATCAGCTGGTAGAGCTAAAGATTCCAGCAAGCAACAACAATGTGTATCTTGCAAGTTTGAAGTTTTCCTCTGTTGCTTTTAAAGTATGTGTAGTAGACAGCATGTTTAGAACAAACAAGCCTGGCAGAATTAAAATGATTTCTCATCTGAACTTGCAATTTTTTCAAGTGGGAAGGAATTTACAAAACCATTTTAAAGACCATTGCAACAAGTAGTTAGGAAACATTTGTTTTCTGTCTAAGTATATTAAATTGGTAGATAAATTAGGGAGCAACTAGTGAATAGAAGATTAAGAGTTTCCCTCCATCTTTAAGAGATGGTTAAATTGCTTCATTTTTGTTGCTTTGTACAAACATATGAAGTGAAGCTACAAATAAAATGAAACATCTAGTTTTCCTCTCATGTCTGATTATTTATATATAAGTAGATTTGAAATAAACTAAACTCAGTATTAGATCACAATATCCACTTGCCATTATCTCTTCGTTTAACTTCTGTGAAGTTATCTAGTCTTTTTTGAGGAGAAAATGAAAATAGGATAATAGTTCAAGGATGTAAAAAAGAAACCACCTCTGTAAATACAGTATTTCAGCACCGGTCCCAGTTCACTATATGATTATTTTTATAAACTTCTCCAAGTTGGTATCCTCCAGTTTTGTGTAGCTTCAGGTCCTATAATGAGAGAAACATTGCATACAGAAAATTAAAAAACAAACAAACAAACAAACCAAAGGTCAACTATTGAATTATCTCCAATGACACAAAATAGAGTTGCTGCTTTATTCCTAATTTGCATCTCTATGTAGATTTCCATAATAAATGGACACTTAGAAATACAAACTAATCAAGGCATTTTGTACTGTAAGCAAATAACATTTCATGGCTATTGCAAATCCCTGCAGATTTTAAGTACTTCAGAAATTGGTCATGAAGGCTAGAATTTTCATTCCAACTGTTAATGTTAAGCATTTATGCTTCATAAGAAAACTATGGCTATAGAAAAGAATAGAATAAAAACATTGTCATTTTAAATGTACATTAATCAGCATACATTAAAATGAAATTTCATTGCATTCAGCTTTCAAAAGATAACTTTATATACCCACATATATGATACAGAGAAACATCACAGTCTAGTTTGTGTGTGTGTGTGTGTGTGTGTGTGTATGTGGGTGTATATATCATGAAAAAAAAGAATCTGAGTTTACAAAATAGTTGGTATATCTGTTAAAAGTTTATTTTTCTTTTCCTTCTAACAAGTGTATGCCTTCTGGAAATAAGTTTTAAAATTCTATGATTTTAAGGCCTTATTTCTTGTTTCTGATCAAGAAACAAAAATAAATGGTGTGTTTACTTGTTAGCTTTATGCCTTGTGTTTCCTTCTTGAGCTTAAAGGAGCTTAAACAGGGACCTCCTTTCAGTTTTGCCCCACAACAATAGCATTAGAGTTAGATGAGGCAGGGAGAAAAGGAATGACTGGCCCAAAGTCATCCAGTGAATTTTCATGGCTGAGAGGACACTTTAGCCTTTCCAGTCCTAACACCTTAACCACTAGATCATACTGGCTGTCTTAGTGGGTCCCTAAGCCACTAAGTAAGCCCAATTTCATACTTGAGTGTATTGCTGTTAC
>JANHFK010003608.1:128875-141512 GCA_036250565.1 Sibynophis collaris | reverse complement strand
AGATTACACAATGAAAACTACTCTAAAGGACCCAGCAAATGCCAAGTAGTAATGATGTCCCTTCTAAATCCTTTAGCCAATAGTTGGTTCTGGATCAGCTAAACCTGTACACTGCAGACCAGGAGGATCCCTTTTAGTCAGTGGAACTGTAATATCGTAGCAGGCCGGCAAAAGGGTTCACTTTTGAGCCACGAGCAATCCAGAGAGACAGCACAGCACTTTGCTCTAGAGGTCCTGGCTGAAATAGCTGTGGCCATCAGGGCCGGTGGTTTCCTCTCGTGTGTACAGTTGTTTCTGGTATCGTGCTGTTACAGGAATGCCTCCTGGTATGCTGGGGAGTGGGGAAGGGAAGGAACAATGTTAGCTCAGTCTATAAAATGTACATATCTGCCTCCTGGAAGCTGTATTTAAATCAAGAACAAAAAGATCTTTAAAAATCTCACAATATTCCAGAAGGATCCACTTCAAAAGAACACATGTAATTTCATGTTAAAAAAAATTTCTATATATTTTAAGTGGGACTTTGTGATAAAATGAGCATAGATACCGAGAAGAAATATTGCGAATTTTTGGCAGAAAGCCTCTTCAACCCAACTAAAGCTATAACTAGAAACTTTAACTTTGCATATAATAGCTTGATACTTAGCGGACAGGACTTGTCAGCAAAGCTGAACAATTGCCACAAGCTTATAAATTTGGCTGATTGGTGCATTACCAGCAGTCAACAATCACATAGTTTATAAAATACATTATATTATGAAAGAAGTTGTTTTTAATCACTTTACCTAAACCAACTGTAGTGTGCAATATGTTATGGAATTAACTGAATAATTTGGGTAATCCTTCAAAAAGAGATAATAAATAATAATAACAACTTGATCTATAGTATATGTTAGAACAGAACAGAATTTCTTGCCTTCAACAGTCAGAAAAAGCAATAGGATACTATCCTGAGCAGCATTTTCTATGGCAGGATGAACAACCTTTGTATACTTATTCTGTCCTGAAACTTTTTTTTAACATACGAACTTCAATAGCGATGTGAAGTAGCTATACCATGTCACGTAACTGAGCAAAAATAGGATTTCTGGCCTTTGCAGTAAAGTGGGGGTGGTTTTTTTTTTAAAAAAAAAGTTACATTGACTGCTTAATCAGCAAGCCTAAAAACATTTTTTTAAAAAAAAGGCATGCAGTTGGCTTCTCGTAGGAAACTGCCAAATTTCAATGGCACAACAGAAGAGTTATGGGGATCCAAAAAGGAGCATGCGGTTTATGGTTCTTTGAAAAAAAAATTCTCCACTTAGGTTTCACAGAATGTGTACACCAACAGTGTTTTAATAAAACGTGATTTCCTCAATTAAGCGGCTTGCCATTAATTAATGTTATTATTTGTTTGGTTCTGCGAAGTATTCTAAAAAAAATTCTGACCAAATAAGAAGCTCTCTCATTGGCTGATACAATTAGAACACCTAAACTATTCAACTGATTTGTTCTGAGACAACTTCCTTCAGATGATTAAAAATGGATTTACTTAGGGAAACTGAAGACATTTATTATTTACAGATTCGTGCAGTGTGCTTCCACTACACAGGCCTGAGCAATAGCAGTTTCTCTACTTTACAGGTAGTCCTTGACTTACAGTGGCAATTGGGACCAAAAATGCAATCACTAAGCAATGTAGGGTGACATCATGTGACTGCATTGCTCAGCAACAGCAATTCCTGCAGTCCCTGTTGCTATTGTTATGAGCATCTCTTCAAAATTTTCTGCTGGCTTCCAACAACCAAAGTGGGGATTCCAGTAGGAAGTTGCAAATCCCAAGCAGCTCCCAAGCAGGCTAACAGGCAGATAAATGGCTACTGCTCAGTGGGAGAGGAAGTGAGGGGTTCACTGGTGGCTGGGGAAATGCGGCAGGAATATGAGGCTCAGAGAGGCTGTATAAGGTTGCATGAATGGTGGGGGTGGAAGGATGCAAGTGCAACAGGGCTTGGGGTGACTGCTAGTGGATGGGAAGTGTGCACAAATGTCCATCGAGACAGTGCAAGTGTGAAGCTTGGAAAGGCTGCACAAGCAGCAGAGGAGGTGCAATGTGAATGCAATGGGACTTGGGATAGCACGTGGGCAGAATGTGTGAGGAGTGTGCATGATTGGTCAGGTACAGTAAGTACAGTAAGCAACACTCGAGCATTCCAAAGGCAGAGGAGGGTTAGGAGGCAAGCAAAAGCCAAAGGTACGAACCTAGGTAGTCTTATCTCCTTCAAGCCAGAAAGCACGGTCTCAATCCCATGACTTCCCCTTTAGCGACCACTTCACTTGGCTAAGTTTGGGTTGTTGAGTGAGGACTACACTATCTCTACTCTGTCAAATGGCTAGATTATTAGTATTGCCATTCCTGTGCTTAAATTTGGTTCCAGAGCATTGGGAACAAATTGGGGCAGGCACAAAGGATGGTGTGACAACAGAAATTCAATTCAGAGACTAAAGAAACATCAGCTTAATGCTGAATGTACTGGTATGTCATCACTGTGTTTATTTGCCCTTGTACATATTTTGGCAACTTGCAGATACATAAATCAGCAAACATAAATAAAACGCCCAAATTTTTAAAAGAAAGACCACTCTATCAGCAGAGTGAAGAACAACAATTTAAGCCAGAAAATATTGAAGTTATCTGAAAAAATAATGAGGCAAATGTAACCCGCTCATTAAGAATAGATTTTTTTCTGACTGCTTCATAATTTGTTTTTCTGTGGGGTTTGGCATAGCTTGAGTTAAGGCAGAGTGAATTTCAAAGGGTAGAGTAAATAGCAAAATTCCTAAATTTCCATTCTCAGCATCATAATTATGGTTGCTAGTCATGAGGAATATTTTTAGGAATATTAAACTATGTGGCCTTCTAAAAGGAAAGCATATTAATTCAAGTTAATAAAGGGGTGCAAACTCTTTATTATCACCAAGCATTATAGATCACTAAACATTAACACAATTCAGTGGTCACGTCTGAAAATTACATGTTATTTTAGATAAAAAATAAATAAAGCACTTACTGATTCTTGTGTTTGAAGCCACTGATATGAGCTTGATACTGCTCTATAGAATTCAGTACTATGTTACAGTCATTGCAGGGATATCCCTTTGCAGCTGAAAATATCACAAAATTTGAGCATCAAATTAGCTGAATTAAAGAGCCAAGTCGATATAATTAACCGTAAAGAACCCCACAATGACTCTATGTACTGTGATGCTGGGAATTCTAAGCAGTGTCATAGTCATTGTCAGTTTAATTTACACAACAAAGCAGATTTATGGTCATATATCCAACTTTCCTATTTTTTAATTATAGCATCTGCAGAGAGTTCAAAACTTAATTGGAACATGAATGATGTGCTGTTTTCAGGATTTAAATGTATGCTTTCAAACGAAACAATTGTTACTGCGGTATACATGGGTGTGTTCAATCTGGAAAAAGGCATCTTGGAGAGGAGATTAACATTACTGCCTTTCAAAGAGCTGAGCCCACCATGATTGCAATGGTATTATAAAATAATAACAATGGGAGTTCTAATCATTGATAAAGAAGCATGATTCTTTATGAAAACAGTAGAACTCCTGCCGCAGAACTATTTTTTTGCATTACTCTCTTTCTCAGACTCTTAAAACTGTACCAGAAGGAAAGTGAACATTTGTTGTTGTTAAATGGAATGTGACACAAACACACTGTTCCAAATTGTGGTATATTTTGCAATTCATCTGTTTCTGGTTAATTAAGTTATGTTAGAAATATTTTCCTTAGTAAGAATTGCAAGCAACATATTCAAATGAATACTTTGCCATGTAGTTTTTACTGAATGTTTGAAAAAGGCCAAAAAAGACACATCTGTCAGATCACCTGGGAATTATAATAATTTTAAAGGCAAGAAATATATAAAGATCCTCTTCCCATTCCAGACAAAAAGAATGAAGAATGGCAACAGTGCAAGAGATAAAATGTTGATTCTTAACACATCTACAAAAATCATTAAAATGTGGTATGTTTCTGAATGATTCCTTATAATTAACAGGACCAGCCATTTTTAAAATCAATAGATGGAAGTTGCAGATTGGACAATTACCTAAAATTCTCATTATGGAAGATTTTAAATAATACTCCTCTAGGTTGCTATTTCCCCTGCTATGAACCCCAATAACACAATTATGAATCTATCTAATCTATTTTCCACTGATCCATCCAATCCAACCCACCATCCAGGATTGCTGTTGCCAAGCAATGCAGTCATGTGACATCTTGCTTTATGACCACATCACTCAGTGACAGAAATTCCAATCTCAACTGCCTCCATAACTCAAGTGCTATCTATACTTAAAATGAAAAGAGGGATAAATGAAGATAAATATTTGGGAAGAAGATGTTTGTGGTATTACTGGCACTCACAAGATTGAGTAGTCGTAAGTCAAGAACTACCTGTACAAACAAACATTTAATGGATAGTAAGGATGATAATTCTATCACAGATCTCTGCAAAGCAAGTAGGGAGTTACAGGAATACCAATAAATGAATCAGAATCTTCAACTTGAAGTAAGATGAACTGCATGTACAGAGGCACAAAAATGGGCAATCTGGGAGGATATATTTGGATATATCAGATAAGAGGAGCAACAAATGGAAGTTAAGCTCTCTGCCTGGAAATATTTCAGGATGGGGTAGATGAGAATCATTGCCTAAGGTACGTTCCTATGAAACATTATTATAATAGACAGTAATAGACAGAAGGCTAAACCTTTTGGAAGAATCCTCCAAATTACAGAATTAAACGCTAGGCTTAGATTAGATTGAAGCTCCATTAACAAATCTATTGTTTTATTTCCATAGTTATTTTTAAACATTTTTAAAAGGATATTTTTACCATGTTGATATTATTTTGAGAGGTCTATTTCTCTGGTCCATATACAATTTTCCTATTCATTTTTATGTAAGTTGTCACATGGGCAGACTATCAGGATATTCTGCTTTTATATTGATAGTCTCATGTGGCTGCCAAGAATTTCTTATTCAAATTACTAACAAGTTCTATCATCTGTTTTAAAAAAGTATATTTTGCCAACTGTGAATTCATTTACTTGTTTTATTTTACTTGTAACTCATGAAGTTATTTTATTTTATTTACAATCATTTTGCTTAATTCTGAATTCTAGTTTATCTCTAAACTACCAAATGTCCTTATTTTGACATGCTTTCTACACACAGTAATGGTATGGGTCATTTGTATCACTGTATACATTTAAATTTTCCACTTTAAAAAAATTCTTTTTGGATACATTGCATATACATTCCTCTTCATTTTCTTTCTAACAAAAGAAATTGTAGTACTATAAACAATGAAGCCATATTTTTGCAGCTCATGAAAAATTAAGAATTAATTGTAGAAATTCCCCCACCCACTGTTGCCTCTCTTAGCATTGGCCTCAGCCCTCTTGCTCTTCTTTTAGTGTCCAAGATTTAGATTTGGGAGAGTTTTAAAGGCATTTGTGAGAAACTGGGAGGCTTCTTTTCCCAAGCCCAGAATTTTCAAGATGTCTCTTCTAATTCTCTCCTCATCTAGAAGGAGCAGTTCCAACCTAATCACTCTGCACATGAATATAACCACTGTGAAAAATAGAAGACTATATTTTGTTTCCAATTACATAAAACAGATAGTCCTCAATTTACAACAGTTCGTTTAGTGATCATTTGAAGTTACAATGGCATTAAAAAAATGACATGATTGTTTTTCATACTTATGACCATTCTAGCATCCCCAGGATTACATAATCAAATTTCAGATTCCTGGCAACCGATACAGTTGTGGCAAGGAAGGTCATAAAATGGAGCAACAATCACTTAACAAATGTCTTAGCTACATAAATGATGGGCTTCTAAGTCAAGGGATACCTGTACAAAAGTGAGGCAGCCCAATATCATGTAAGACATAAAAACAAATAAAAGTTAGTTATGGCATTATGAACATGTACAACTGATTTTGTTCTTTATTCTGAAAGCCTTCTATAAAACACTCACCATTGGAAACAGCTGGTTCCTCAGGAGTTCTCCCGTAGTGTGCCATTAGCTTAAGCTTAGTTTCCTGCTTTTTGTGTTTCTTGCCGACATAGTGTTGTTTTGCCATCAGTGGATTATTGAATGTAGCATGGCAGAGATTGCAGAATTTGTCTGGGTCAGAAGTGTTTTGATTCTCTTCATTAGTGGACACAGTAGTGGGAAGAATATTAGTAGGCTCTTTCTGAATGGATAAAGCTGCTACAAATATAACCCAAAAGATAAAAAAACAAAAAATTAGAGGAAAGATAAAAGCATATTTTCACAAAACCAGAACTATCCTTACAAGGCCAGAAATGTCCTTTCTTATTCTGCATAAAGATTGAATGTTCTTGGCACATGCACACGTATATGGATTACAAAACAAATAATCTGAAATGGCATAATGATCAAGGATATGTATTTTGTGTGCTTCCATCAGGCATTTTACCATTGTATCAGTCATCAAACTTGGTACATCTGTATGCAAATTTTCAACTTAATATATGAACCTTATTATGTAGAGGACAGAGACTGCTGAATAGTGTTTGTACTATAATGTATATAAACCCTAGACTATTCTGACAAGAGGGTTTTTTTCCCCACAATGCCAGGACAGAACTCCTCTGTACCTTCCTGATCATACCTTCTGTTTTAGGAGACTGCTGCTTCAGTTTCAAATTCTTGGCATGAGTCTTGCCTAAGTAGTGAGAATTAGCCACAACAGGTGAAGAAAAGGTCATGTTACAGATGGGACAGCATTTGTTCCTGTCTTCACCGTTACTGCTCTGTTGCTTGTAAAAAGGAACACAGACATTTATTGGGATTGAAGGGACAAACGGAAAGCATATCAAAATGTCCCATGTTCAGAAACTGGAACTTAAATGAAACTGTTAGCACCACTCTTTACTAAACATTGTCCTCTTTACTTAAAGCAAGACAGTGAAGTTAGCACAGAATTATTCAAGTAAGGCCTAATATGTTGTAAAATGGAAATAATTTACTAGTAGGATCTTATCTTCAAACAAATGATGTAACAAGAGAGAGCTTTAGTTTAAAATAGGTTTATATGTTTCTGTAACAATATTAATTCACAATTGTCTCTGAATTGTAGTCTTCTAATAAGCTTCTAAAATTTATTTTCATTGAAGACTGGATTCAATGTTTTTGCAATAATGCCCAATGTCAAAAATTATCTCTGGAACATTGTACTATTGGCCAAGACTTGCTGCACTGAATGCACCTGACAGATTTTCTATTTTAATAAATGTATGATGTGCTTATTCTTCTTTGGACTTCTGGTATTACCTGCTCTGTATCCAGCTTTATTTTCTTATTCTGACAGAATTCCTCTTCCCCATGGATAGACATGTATCTCCGAACTTTGTTTGCATGCTTTTTACTCTGAAGGAAGATAACAGAGGACAAGAAGAGTAAGCACACCTAGGAGCTTTTATACACACATCAGCAATTTCAACAGCTACTTCTAGTTTTAAACCACACCTGATAATGAGCAAGTTTCTGGGATTCAGAGATGAGCACTGCGCTACATACTTTGCACTGGGTGTCAGTGAAGATGTGGCTATTTTCTTTGATCAGCTGATCCACTGTAAAAGGCAAGAAGAACATTAAATATGTATATATACATAAATGAATGTGAACATGTGTAAATAATTTAAAAACTATGAATTCTTGCAGTCACCAAGCAATCTTCATGGGCTTTTCCAGAATAACACAGAACTCGAATATTCTTTGCTTTCTGACAAATACGAGTTAGATGTTCCAGAATGACAATTTTAATGCCTTAATCAGACAAAAAACAAATACTTTTTGAGAAAAAATATTGTATTCATTACATTTAATGCAACAAAACAAAAATTAGTGTCCTTGACGTTGGGCTTGACTCCTGGTGATTTCATGTTCATATAGTTTCTTGGTAACAATCTAGAAATAGCTTGCCATTGCCTTCTCTTCCACTTGTAAAGAAAGTAATTTCAGGACAGCACAATTAAAGGGTCAATGTTTCTTTCAACGATTGATCCACATTCATTTTAAATATAATACTAATGCTTAAATTAGTCTTCAGCTAAAAAAATAACCTGGTCAATGGAAGTCTTTCTGTAAGAAACTACAGTTCTAGTATTGTTTCTGGCCTATAAATCTTCAACATTTAACATCTCTCATTGTATCAAGAAGATAAAAAAACATTTTATTCGCTGTTTTGACAATATACGGTATGTAATGGCAGTGTAAGTATGTAACTATCCTACACCAAGTAAATGCTATATACATGGATTAAGAAGACTCAAAAAAAAAGTGTGAATAGAAAATCTCACCTATCATTGATCTGCAATTCTGTACAAACACACCCCATTTTACAAACTCCAGCAAATCACCACACTAACACAGCAAATTACAAATATTGCTGTTAACAGCATCAGAGAAAAAAAATCTCATCTGAATTATTACTTATCAATAGTAGAACAGAGTAAGAATTACCCTCAAATAACATTTATGGTAATTTTATATTAAGAGATTTATTGTAGAATACATATTGTACATTGTTTGCTTTGCCATTTTAATTTTTATAAAGATTATGGAAGCCACAGAACCATGGAACACATGATGCTGAATTCTTATGCTGTTCATGACATTTCTGTGCAAAAATCTATTTACTAGAAAAGATTCAAACCTAATACTGGTAATTGGGAACAGCTTTTCTAATCCTATTGACAACTGTTACCTGATAAATATTCCAACAACTTGTAATAATGTTTAGTGAAAATCCATCAACTGTATCCCTTTCCAGTTTAGATTTGAACATTCTCCGTACCTGTTTTTAAACTTTGGAAGAGTCTGAAGCTCAACATAAGGAAGTAGATATACATTATTGATTCAGACAGAAAATATGAGTTATTTGGGGACAGGAGTTCTAGAAGATTGCCATTACTACATGTGCAAATAAATCAATATTACTGTACATAGCATAAACATTCTCTACTACTTGTTACAAGGGGTCCAGCTCTTCTCTGATGCAATCCCATTTTGCCTCCTTATTCTATCTTCAATTTTTTTAAATGTGAAGTATAGAAATAACATCTGTCCTTATCCATTTTGATTTGATTTAAGTTGAGGATAAGAACTAGACAATATGTATTCATGGCTGGGATTCAGAGGAACTATTTATAAGAGATGCTATCTTTCCTGAAGATGTCATTTTAGGTAAAAGATGGTGTTGAAGATCTCTTACTGACTTATTGACAGAGAAGGTAAACTGAACCTACTGAAATGTTCTGATAATTAAGACAATTTTTTAGGCTTAAAATTCCTTTTTATTTGTAACCAGCACACCAAATTTAAATTATATCAAAAATAAGATCAATCCAATCATCATAAAATCTGTTCCTTATTGATGTAGAACTGTTAAATTCACTTTAAATTGTGTTTCAAAGCAGACCAGTATGTCTATCACAGATTAAAAGATTAAAAGCAGTGAGACAATTTCTGGTGTTCTAAAATTATTACAAAGTCTTCAAATGTTTCTGTTCTTTCTTATTATCAAATGTATGTCAATAGACTTTGATGACTTCATTGAAGCTTCAAATCTACTGGAGCATAGAATTACAATGACCAACATCCCTCACCGTTTATCATGCTGGCTGCATTGCTACAGTAAGAGTCAATATTTCAACTGTAATTAAAAAGTCTCATATTCTCAATCTTAATTTAGACAATGTTCTAGATGAACATTTATCTATTAAAATTTGTTGCCACCCATCTCCCCTGTAAGGTAACTTTGGGCATCTTATAGGTTATAAAACAAGTAAAAATAGTTAAAAGATTAAAACAATACAGAATTAAAATATTATTAAGAACTATAGGGAACTATATTATAACATGGATTAACAGAAGTACTTGCTATATGACTACATTCTTGGGAGAGTATTTCTATTAAACTATAAGACTGTTCCAAAATATGATACAAAACTGCTCTTCACACTGGTGCTTATATTAAAAATAATAAGAAAATATCAGTGATGAGCTAACTCTAATTCTGAACAAAGTAACTGCACAGTCCTCTCCCAGGCAGCTTTCTGAGACTGCAGAGAGAACAGTATGTTCTTCCTGTCTAATTAGCTAATGAGGAGAAGGATTGGGGTGAAATGATAGCAGTCTTCCAGTACTTGAGGGGCTATCACAGAGAAGAGTGGGTCAATCTATTCTCCAAAGTACTTGAGGGCAGGACAAGAAGTAAACACAGCTTATTGAAGAAAGATTGAACCTAGAATTTAGGAAAAAGTTCCTGTCAGCCAGAAGAATTAGTCAGGGATGGTTTAGCTCCAAAATTGTGAGTGCTTCATCACTGGAGGTTTTTAACAAAAATCTGGCAACCGTTTGTCTGAAATGGTATATGATCCCTGCTTAAGAGGGGGTTGGACTAGAGGACCTCCAAGGTCCCTTCCAACTATTACTCTCTAATTTATGATACCAACAGGACAAAAATAAGGTGGAGCTTAATATAACATAAATAATATTTTAATAACTGAATAGATAACCACATTTTGCCTTTCTTACTGCAAAGAGGTGTGCCCATATAAATGTAAGAATATGTATATAACTAAATATCTAACTAGCACAGTAAACAAAATAAAATGAATAGACTAGGAAAAAGTACCTTTCTGGTCACCAAAAGATGAAACCAACAACCCCTTCCAGGTAGAAGGCAATTTGTAGACTTTTTCCTGTCCTGTAGAAGAAAGCTGTTGTCTTTCAATTGCACATACTGATTTCAGCTGACTATAGTTCCATTTTGAATAAATTTTAAGAAGTTTTCTACCCACAACAAAAATTAGAAAACCAAATTATACTTAAATAGTTAGTAAATACCTTATAGCTAACTGATGGTTCCATAAGTTCTTAAATTGGCCTTTTCTGTCCTCTTTTATAAGATACGACTATCAGGTCTATCTTTCAGTAACAACAAAGCTAGTTCATAATTAAGTCCTACTACTTTTTTGATCACTGAAGATGGAGCCAATAGGACATTCCTATGGAGTGAGTAGAATTTAAATTATCTTCTGTAGCAACGTTTACCCAAAGGCTCAAACTTGTCTATTTTATGTTAAATGACTGTCTGCTTTGGCTACTGTCCTACAAATGGCAATCAGCACTGGTAGCTAATAGAATGTGACTCTACAGGAATACGCTATCATACTATATCCAGTAGGTGGATTCATTGCTTTCTTCATCCTTCTCTCTGGTTCTGAAGGTGAGTGAAGGCAAAAACTTCTTCCTCATTTTTCTTGTCAATTGAAGAGTTTGTCTCCACCAAGCAGATTCTAATATCCACTTGTATCTCTGCATGTGGGCTATTTTTTTTGCAGTTGTCCATCCACCTGGAAAATGACATCATTAATTTGAGGAACATTTTCTTTGGACCTTAACTTCTCTATCTTTGGAAGTATGTCTTGTTAGTGGACCTGAGAACTCCAGCAACCGTTTCTCTACCCTGCTTTTTGCTCACATACTGTTTAAGGTGAGATATCTAGGCCAAAAGGATGAAATTGGTCTTTTTTAACACTTTCTCTCCATCTTCACAAGGGCCGAAGGATTTTTTCTTGTTTTCTATTAGAATGAAATTAACAGATATTCCAAATATCTTTTTTTAAACCAATCAATGAGTGGTAGGCTCCTGGTTGGTAATCCACTAGTTAATGCATGAGATACAGAATCAGCAATGCACTCCTAAAGACACTGAAAGTAAGTACATTAGTTTCATCGATGGTTCAGATGCCAGAGGGTTACCAATATTAGTATAATCCAATGCTCACCTAGATTACCTTGTATCTCACTTGTGGAGAATAAGAGAGGCTGCCAGAAGATTGCTTTCACTTGCTACCTGAAGCCTCCTCTGACTGATGCAACTGTGAGTGCTCTTGAGTAGGCTCAAATCTAGATCTATAAAGTTATAAAGTCATTTTTGCCCCAGCATTCTCTTACTTTAATTCTTAGTCTCCATATGCTGTTTCTACTGTAGCTGTTTTTTGGTGTGCTCATCTACTGTACTTGCCAAAGTCCTTCCCAGTGCAGTGCTGGTACGAAATGTTTATGATTTGTGAAGCTTCAGCTGTGACTTGAATTTTTTCCTTTCCTTTCCTTTGGTTTTTTTTTTTTTGAGTCCTCAAAATAACACTGAGAAAAGCATTGCTTCTTCTATACAACAAAACCAAAGACTGAAATGAAGGAGTTTCCTCCATAACTAGAGCCGAGGTGGTGCAGTGGTTAGAATGCAGTACTGCAGGCTACTTCAGCTGACTGCAGTTCAGCATATCGAATCTCCATCCTTCTGAGGTGGGTAAAATGAGGACCCACATATGCTAACTCTGTAAACCACTTAGAGAGGGCTGTAAAAGCACTATGAAGCAGTATGTAAGTTTAAGTGCTATTGCTATAACATAGGAAGAAGTCTTAAGATCCTCCTAAAAGAGGTGGAGTGAAATCTTCCCTATCAGTTCCATCTTTGTTAACCAAGAAAGATGTATTTAAAACATATCCATAGCATTGAA
>JANHFK010003608.1:53346-70089 GCA_036250565.1 Sibynophis collaris | reverse complement strand
AGTGCTGATGATGTTACCAGTTGGGTCAGGAAATGTCTGCAAGAACACCACCAAGCTCAGAGAGCACCTGAAACTCCTCACTCCTCCTCCTCCCCTTCCTCCTTGTGTGTGAGAGAGAGAGGCTTCTGCAAGGCTCTGCCCCCAGGAAAAGTCAGGCGCTTCTGGTGGGACGCCACGGCAGTCTTCTGTGAATCTGCTGCCTCACTCCCTCCAGAAGCGCCAGACTTTTCCTGAGGGGAAAGGGGAATCTCGCGGGAGCCTCTCTCTCTCTCTCAACTCATTGAAGTTGTCGATGAGTGCTCCGCAGTCATCCAGCCAGCCAGTCCTTCCACTTGCCTCTTAGCGCCCCCCTGCCGCCCCCCCTGGTCTCTTAGCGCCCCCTAAGGCATCCCCCCCCCAGGGGCGATATCACACACTTTGGGAACCACTGTTCTAAAGTGTTAGCAGTTCTCCACAGCTTGGTGTTATCTGCAAATTCCCCTTCTATGCCCTCATCTAGATCATTTATGATGTTGAAGAGCATTAGACCCAGGACAAGATCTTGAAGTACCTCACTGCATGCTTCCTATCCATGTTGAAGGATGACATGCCGAGTTTAGTTGGTCATCCATTTGGAAATCCATCTGGTGGTGGTAATGTCTGTCCAACATTGTTCTGTCTTATCAAGAATAGGCTGTGCTCTACTTTTAGTCACTTTGTTAAAGAAAGCAATAAGATTTGTCTGGCATGATCTGTTTTAACAATCCCATGCTGGCTTCTAGTAATTGCCTTGCTCATTTCTAGGTGCTCACAAATCCACTGCTTGATTATCTTTTCCAGAATGTTCCCCAGGTATTGATGTCAAACTGATTGGTCTTATAGTTTCCTGGATCCACTTTTCCCCCTTTTTGAAGATTGGAACCACATCAGCTCTTTTCCTCTGGCAGTTCCCCTGTGTTCCAGGAGCTCCAAAAGTTCTTGTTCAGTGGTTTTGAGATTAAACTGAAATGGAGTCCCTTTGTTGATTGAATGTTCTTCCTATTTCTATCCCCTCAAAATAAAGTATATTAGATACATTCTGAGATAACCTTTGCTTTGAACATGTACATTTATGTTACTTGAAACAGTAAGGTGATTTCAAGGCACTATCTGTACAGCATCTTTAAATAGTAAGGAAGTCATTAAGATTGTGTCTGAAGTTATATTAGAAAATCCACCCTTTCTTCCTGTAGACCAGGAAATAGTTTGGAAAAGCTTGTTCTAAAATTTCGGAGAATGAGAAGAACTCAAAATGTATGCATAACAAAAAATTAAAGGAGAAATTTGCCAGGAATGTACCAAATTATTCAAAACCCCTGCAGGGGACTTTTATGGGTCCTCCAGGAGTATTTTAATTATGAAGTGCTGCCATTAACTTCCAGACCATCTCAGCATGGATGGAAAAGGTTAGTCAATATGAAATGCACCGGAGGGAGGTTATTTTATATTCAGAGGAATCGAGAGAGCTGTGGCACGTTTTGTACTGACGAGAAGAAAACTGAAACTGATCAACTTTTAATGTGACTACAGTGAACATTGCGAACATGTTTGACTTAGCCCAGCATGTCGAGAGAGAAGATGCTGTGCTCATTCTGTACCAAGGGCTGAGAAGCACATTTTCTCTCTTGCTGTAAGTGGAGATTTATCTTGTAGCTGTTTTTCCTTTGGAATCTTGTTCTAAGTTGAGTTCGCTGGCATAATCTCACCATTGCTTTGTTGACTTTGGTGTTTTGGTATGGAGCAGGTCAACTCAACTATGAAAGGCGAAGGCTGCTGGTGATGCTATCTCTCTGCTGCTTGTGTTGGCAGTACAAACGTAGGTCTTTCCTGGCATTTCTTATATAGTGGTCCCAGAGGTTTCTAGCAGCCGTATTGTGTCAGATGTGTTCTATTCTGCTGGAAAAAAATAGCACTGATTAACACCTGAGCTGTGCACAAGAGACTGTTATAGGAATATTAACAACTATGCACCGGCTCAGAGAACTGCTTTGCTTTTGCTGCAGACTAGCTTGTTATAAAGCCTTTGGGAGTGTCAAGTGACTTGGGGATTAAAAGTCAAGTATAGAAACTACTGGTACCCAGATCCAGGCCAGGTTTACAGAAGTGAGTTGTTATCCCCTTTTAAGGAGTCAGCCTTTTATGAATTTGTGATTGTCCATCGCCAACTTTTTCCTTGCAAGTGAGCAGCCCAGAAGTGTCTGCAAGTATAAAGTTTAATCCAGAGAACAATAGACTTCACACTGATCATTGCATCATGTAAGGAGGGGAAATGCAACTATTACATTTGGTCTGTTGTTTGAACTAGTCTGTGAGAGTAATTATCATGAGAGCAAAGACAGAGGTGCCAAGGAGCCAAAATGAATGCTTCAAAGCCCAGAAGTTGCTGGCACTGATAATACATCTTTCCATTCTGATCTCTGTAGGTGCACCTACTTTACAACAGATGTTGAGCAAACAGTAACAGTTTTATAGCGCCTATAACACAAATTCAAACCTTTCCCCTAATGAGAGCATTGAGCACAGGAAGATCTGATACAAAGCTGTAAAAATGTTCTGATACACTGCCCCCTCCATTGGATTACCCAACAGTGCTTAAAGCAGCATCTGTTCTATATTAGAAACTCTAGCCCCCTGGTGGAAATGGCTTAGGATATCTGATATGTTCCCCAAGCAGCATAGCTGGTGGTTTGTCAACAGAAATGGAAAGGAATTCAATTGTATGAAACAAACATTTTAAAATCATGTTAATAAATGGCTAACAAGAAAAGCTGCAGCCTCTGATTGGGTTTGCCCCGATTTCATTGTTATACTGATTAAATCTAACTGGTATAAAGAATTATTGCTGCATATATGATTATACTAGTATAGGGTGTTAGCGTTTCTTACCCTTTTACCTGTTTAAGATATATTTCTCGTCTTCTTGGTTATGTGATTATAACCAACCAAATAGTATTTTCTGTAAAAATAAAAAAATGTATAATTTGTGAATCTGTTAGGTTTCTCTTCCTTTTTGCCCCTGTTCAGTCCTACCTCTTACTTCTCAGGTTCTTATCAAAACCCCTTTTCATAATCTGCCTAAATACAGGACTTCTTAAAAAACAAATGTTGTACCTTATGAAAATATGCAGACATGCATTCCACATTGAAAATACAGATTACCACTTGTTGTGGTTTTTACCCTTTCTTCATTCCCTAGTAAACACATAAATGTACCTTATAATCAAACCCACTGAAAGCTTAATTCATTGAGATCATTCATTTATCCAACTCTCAATTGAGTCTAAGAGATCTCACATGCCTTTGGATTTGAAACACAATACTAGAAAGAGTAGATCTTTTGAATGCTACATGCAGCATTGTCAGACTTGGTTTCCAAGTCTTCCATATTTGTTCAATAAGTTAAGCAAATGGAACTTTTCTACTAAGTATCAAAGCAATAGATAGGTGCATTTATTTTTTAGGTTGTTAAGAGTTCTCATGTGAATGTAAAAATGAAATAATTTAGATTACTGGTGCAAAATACTTCATACACAGTTTAAGTCAACACTTCTGCCTTGGTGCATTGTAATGGCTTTCTGGATGAAGGCTTTAAAACTTCAGCTTACATAGTGAGAAATATTACCGCCATTATAAATTAGACCTTGCTGTTCTCATTATGATGTCCCAAACAAACTGGTCCTACTTGGCAAAAAGCTTTGAAATTGTTTTTTAAAACATATATTGCATGTTTTGTTCTGACACTTGACACTTGTTGAGATCTTCAAGAAGACAGATAGAACAACTATTCTCTTTTTGTTTTCAAGTAATGACCCGTCGACAGAGGGAAGCCAAGAGCAAGCTTGCCAGCCACAAAAAAGCCTCCGAATCCGTAGATATTGACAAGTAAGTGGGTGTGCTCCCTATAGTCCATTTTGACGATTTTCAGTCGAAGCCCTGATAGACATTTCTGTTACATAAAACTCAGAAGCTTTGACATCATTCATTCATCATTCTGTGTCCAAGAAGCATCCTGTAATAGGAAAGACCACCTCAGTCTAACCTATTTTTACCTTTGCTTCTAGTGGGGGTTTGCCTAGGTTTCACATTCTTTTTGGAATGCCTAATTCAGCATTGTCTGCCCAGCTGAGCTTCTCAGTCTCATCCACTTTAAAATGTAGACCAAACCATGCTGGCTGGGGAATTCTGGGAATTAAAATCCACACATCTTAAAGTGGATGAGATTAAGAAACATTCGTCTGGGGAATGTTGACATGCTACTAGTTAAATGCATTCTTTGCCCTCTCCCCTTTCAGTTTCATTATTAAACCCATAATGTGATTGAAGCAATACTTATAAAACTCTATTAACAATGGCAAAGGTGGATTCCTGGCTTTAATCATCTAGTTCTGGAATCTGTTAGAACTGTCATGTAAATATAGCAATATTCTGCGTACTGATTGTGTCTGCATAATTCAGACTGTACAAATGTAATGATACAAAGATAAAGGTAAGAAATAGAGCTAATATTCAAGCACAAATGCCAGTCTGACCATTATGATACCATCTTTCATGTGAGTTTGGGTGCCTTTAAGGCTCTGCTTGCCATTCCAAATTGTAACAAATGTACCTGTTGTATCCATCTCACAGCTGTTTTCAATAATTTCAAGGAAATTATATTTTCCTGCAGTGATGGTGTTTCAGCATGGTGGAAACATGCAAGTCCTCCCTAAGCATTAAAAAAAAATAAGAAGAAAGGAAGATCTTAAAACTGTGGTTAGCAAGCCAAACAGAGACCACAAGCAAATTTCTGTTGCACTAGTATCATGTTCTTCTTAAATGTATTTTTGGTCCTGGGACAAAAATCACAGAGTTTGTTTGGGTATTGCACAGGCTGATAAGAGGCAATAAATATCAAGGCAGTTAAATCGTGCTCTAAGAGCAGCATTGGTTGGAAAAGTACCGTAGATGAATTGGTGTGCATATCTATATGCTTCTATCAGAACAAAGCTATGATACAGAAGGTAACATGTCTGGTGCCTATCTGTGGTTACATTGTTAATGAAATTAAGAAATTCAAATGGAACTGGTTTTGTTTAATCTTCCTTACTGCTGTCCTCCTCCCACCTGTTCACCCACACAGCATCTTAAGAAAGAGTCTGACAGTAAAAATCCTGCCTGAAAATAATGTTGCTGCTACAAACACTGGATGGCAACATAACTAATAGAATTAGGCTAATTATAGAGAGGACAGCTTCTGTTTAGACACATTATCTTGGTAATCAGCAGGGACTGGAAAGAAAATATGGAAAAGTACTGCAGGATTTAGCATCAAGGGCGCTCCTCAGACTACATTCCAGATACCATAGTGCAGCAAATTTCACTGGATTTCTCTAGTTCCAGATCATCAATTAAGCAGCCGCCTCCAGTTCCAATTCTTCCTTCACATGCCAAAGGCCGGGGGAGGGGGTAGATTTGCTTCTTGGATTGTTAGCAGGGGAATTATGGGACACAGTTGAGCTAGTTGAAGTGATCTGAGGATTGGTAGTGGGTGGTGTTTACTATATTCTTCAGCATCAAATGCTCAATGCATCCTCGTCAGTACTGCATGCTTTAAAAAGGAAATAGCGCCCTGGCCGATTTATTAGTTAGATGACTTCATTTAGACTGAGTAAAACATGTCTCTGACTTAATACACTTGATTTGCTTTTTGGGGCACAACATAACTCCAATTTTGCAAAAGCAGATACTTCATTCAACTGAGTTGACAGATTCTGAAAGAAAATCAGTATTGTTTGAGATAGCTAAAGGAGCTGATTTCATTACTTTGCTTTGCTGCAGTAGCAGCACCCAGGAAAGCAGTTGGAAGAAAACTGCTAATCATTCTGTCCTTTTTGATTGCCAACAGGCCAGTTTTACAGTATTGGCCACATCATTGTGTAGATTCTGCTCCATTGACAAGTCTTACGTACAGAACACCTAGAAGCAGCACAAATGAGAAAGAATGAATTCTAATACAATCCCTTCCTTCCTTATTTGGCAGGTATGAGAAGTGTTATCTTTGTAAATCTCTAGTGCTAAGGAGAGAGTATCAGAGCCATGTTGATGGCTGTCTTTGTAGCCGGAGTGTTGATGGAACCCAGGGCCACAGGAGGTCGCGCCATGCAAAAGTAAGGCTCTGTATTCTTGGTTCACCCTTGCATGGATAGACCAGCAGGTCTACTCTTGTCTTTGTTTATATCTTTTTCTGAAGAGAGATTGGGTCTGCCTGATTCTCCAACCCCATAAATAAGCTTAGCTGCAGTGAAATGATATACTCTGGCTGTTTGATCCTCTTCGACTTGACTTTACAATGATGGGATTACATCTCAAACCAGAATATCAGCCCACAGCCCTCTGGATGTCGGTTGATTCCAAATCCCATCAGTTCCATCCGCCATGATCAGTGTTCAGAAGGAGGGCAGGCATAAGGGGGGGAAAAGCCAACCGAGAGATTGAACGAGGAAGGAAATCCTCCCAGAGTTCTAACCTTTGCTATATCAAGCAATGGCCTTTGATTCACAAACAGTATGTCTTCAGAAACTGCAACATTCACAAGAATGCTGATAATGAGCATGTTTACAATGCTTCCCTTCAAAGTGGGATGCAGTGTCAAACTCTTAGAATAACAGTCATCCTCTTTGTAATTTACGCTTTTCAAAGCTAAATATTCTGCATTACAAAAGTGTTCTCTTTCTGGATACAGGGACTCCCAGATTCCTGAATGTTCCTTATTGGTGGTTGAAAAAAATATTTGTCAAAGATCAAATGTTTATCTACACCTATGTTGAATCTCAGTAAATCTATACAAGAACTTGGTTTACCAGTCAGCAGCAGTCTCTTAACAGCAAGAGACCAGTGGCTCACTGTAACAAATTTGTAGTTTACATAGAACATGCATGTATTTATTTATATTTTTTAATGTGGTGTTTTAATCAAAGCCACTTTGAAATGTTTACAAAATTAAAATGTGTAGCTTTTGCTGTTCTTCCCATCCTTGTAGCTACATTTAATTTCACAATCTGCAAAACATGTACTTACTTCCCCTTCAGTTTTCCATCCCCCTATATCTAAATGCTGGAGCACAATATTCTCTCCACCTCTGAGAGCCATGGTGGGGTGTTTTTGAGTGAGATGAATAATGTTTTATATTAATTATTCCAGCTTCATTCTCTAGGTAGGTGATTCTTTTGAGAATACTTGTGGAATACTTGGCTATTCACATGGACATCCATTGTTTGCATGTTCACCCGTATTGATGCTTTCTATTCTACGTGTACAATTATTCACTTACTATCTTACAATATTATTTTTCTGTTTATCATCTTTTATGGCCAACTTCTTGGCAGAGAGAAAATGACATAATTGGTAAATGCAAATGTTTTTGTAATGTCTAATGATATTTTCCTGCTCAGAATTATTATCTTGAACAAAAATGACCTCTGCCTACCATATTATTGTCACACCAGAGTGCAGAATTGAGCCTTACTGGTGGACAACAGGTAGTAAGACAAAGTCTGTGCTAATTCTTTCCCTTCGGTTTACTTTGAACTCTTTCCAAACACTATAGTAACTCTTTGCATTTCATGCTATGTCAGGCATACCAGTGCAGTTGATAAAGAAACACTGGCAGAGAGAATGAATTTGTAGGGAGCCTAATGCATGTACTGTAAGTGAGCCGCTAGATGCTACTGAAATAAATGTAAAATAAAATGCATAAAAGAAGAGGAGGCAAAAATATTTGTTGTTGTTTTAAAAAAAAGATAGTATAAAAGAGAGGAAGGGAATAGGACTCACACATGGGAGTGTTTGAAGACAGCTGGATTTGGAGACACTGAAAGTCTTAGTGGATAAGTCAAAGCTGGAAATGAGTACTGCAGAGGAAGGGAAGAACACATCTATCTGGTAAAACTACAGTCAGCTTACTTGAAAATAAATTATTTGCAAAAAAAAAAGCATATTCATGGAAAGGCGAACCATACCCGAGAAAGATATGCTGTATTTCAAAAAGTAAGTGTACATTTGCCTAACATCTACTGCTTAAAATACGGTCTGTCTGAAGATCTGTTCAAATATCGCAGAAGGAGGAACGAAAGAGTGTAAAGTTGATCACCATTAGGGGAAAAAATGCAAATAGTTATCTGTAAAACATAGACATCACTGCGTACAGTCACTGATTCTGAATCATTTGCTAAGCCCTTTCTAGCTAATAGCCCTTAGGTTTCAGCTATGTTTCCTTCCTTCAGCTATTGCCAACCTTAATCTATGATGAAGGTGTCAAATTTGTCCAGCCGATTAATTCATGCAATTCATCCATTCAATTCCCATATTGTTTAACCCCGGGCATGGCAGAAGAGCATCACGTCCTGGTCCTCATCCCCTCTCTAAGTTGTGTGGTTGCTGCCTTACATGCATTACCCATCTTGTGCAGCAAAGTCCTGCATGTAGCTTTTGTGCTGATTTATTTCTGTTGGTAAGATTTTAATCCATAGAGCAGTGTGAATGCTAAGGCAATGTGATTTCTCAGCAGGAAGATGCAACATGATGTCTCTGTTTTATGTAATCCCTTAAATCCATCACAGGCCTTGGCCCCTCAGGAATTTATATGCAAATGACAAGACTGCCTGTTGATGAGTTTAGCTGGGACACAGCCAAACATTCTTCAGTTTCTTGCACAATGGGAAGCTTCTGTTCATGTCACTAGCTTGGGTTCAGAATTCCTTTTCTTTTTCTTCTCCACAGAAGAACTTGGCCGATGTTTAAAACAATCAACAGAAATGTTAACGTGCCTTTTTGGCACCCAAGGCCCAGGTCCTCCCTGTTGCTTTTCAGAATCAACACAAATGATTTCTGCTGCTCCTTATTTGAGCATTGTCACTTTTGACCCCAGATGCTCTGAATAGAGAGCATCCTTTTCTTCTGTTTGCTTATCTTGGCCCTGGTCCCTGGGGACAGCTGCAGGGATGCCTGCCCAGAACTCTTTGAAGTATATAACAACAACTGTAAAACAATATTTCCAGAAGGGAACCTTCGGAATTAAGTTTGTTTTAATTCTATTTGAAAACTTTATAGCATTTGGAAGATAATTAAATCAACCAAAAGAACATGCAATTAATAATGGATGATACTTGGCTGGGCAAAAAAATATATCAGAAAAGTGCTGCTCCAAGCCTACAATGGATTCCGAGGCTAGAATGATATTTTTATAGCTGCTGCCCAAAACTACACTCCTGCTTCCTCCTTTCCTGCAGAACATCTAACGTGGTAAAATACCTGCTGTGTTGTCATCATGCTTAACAATTCTTCACATCACCTCCCTCACGATTACTGCGTGTTGCTAGGGAGAAGGACAGAAGAAAGGAGGATTGCCTTTTTGTGCCAGGGAACTTTTACCGTCTAGCTCTAGCAAAAAATGTGGCTGTTGGTTTTGTTGTTGCTCGTTTACATAAATGTAGGTAAGCTTGAGAGTATAGTGGTGAAACATAGGTGGCTTTGTTTTTTGGGGGCAGGGAATCTAGGGCCATCTCACTAGATCAACATCTACTAAAGGGCAGATATGATAACATGAAAAAAAATATATTGGGGTAGTGATGAGAAAGCTGGTCTTTGTTCTGGGCAGCTGCAACATGTCCAGAGTTTTGCTTCTGTCTCTGGGTTCTTATGAGCTACTTTGTCAAAAGCCTTCTTGTGCAAGACCTAATAGGGATGTTCTCTTATTTTGTTCTAGGAGAAGGGAAGGCGTGAAGGTGGATTACTGAGTATGCTGGAACAATCTGAAAACAAGACTGCAGGTAGGAAAGTTAGCACCCAGTCAGCATTCCTGTATTGACACAATTTAGGTTAAGTCATAGGAAAAGGCTTGTCGTCAAGTAATACAGTAAAACTCCTGGGCCACTGCAAATGGATAGTCTCTGTGTTTCTTCCCATTGCATGTATATCAGTTCTAAGATAAACATTTGTATAACAGGATTTCTCTTGACTTTAAAGTAGATGGGAATCATTCCTGGGAGTCTTAATGAGATAATATGTGATTTGTGTGTATTTTACCATAAGACAAGTCCTTTGTGCTCCTTTTCCTTGTGTCATATAAAGGTATGCATTAGAGAAACCTGCAACTCCAAATAATGCATAAATTGCCCCAAATCGCCTACCAAGCTGGAAAGGAGGGTGTTGTTTAGAATGTGTTTACTACCAGATGTTGCAGTTTCTCTGCTTGTCCACTGGAAGAGTCTTGCTGATCTCAAAACAGAGGCCATCATCAACCTGCTGAAGTAATTAAGACCCTATGGTGTATTATATTCCAGATGCAGAGATGGCTGCTCCATCATCCAGAAGAGAGGACTCAAGGTTAGTTAGTGCTCGTTCTATATTATAGACTCTTTCAGTGGTTAAATGGGCTGTAGCAACGCTCCTTGTCACTCATTTCCAGTGCTGTTTTTTCAACAAAGTGGAAAAGCTAAATAAAATGAAATTCTGTAGGAAGCTAGTTTTTAGCATTGAAGGCAAAGTCTACCCATTCTGTTGGAATGCAGTTAAATAATGTTCTTTTTTCCTTAGAACCAAAAGCTGAATTACATTAGACAGGAGATTTCTTTTCTTAAACTTGTAGAGGGCATATGGTGAGTGCAACAATATGTTACCTTGCTGTAAGTTTATTACTCATAAACAAATTAACAGCTCCTTATCTCAATCTTTTGCAATCTGTATTCAGGCCTCATTTGGGGACTGACTACCACGATGGGTGGCCTATATTAGGAAGGGTTTCTTCATTAATTCTTTTGAATCTGTGTACTTTTTTTTAGTACCATCCACTTGAGTGGGAGCAGTGCTTTGTAATAGTGTTTTTCTTTCCCAGATGTAATTCCAGAAACCAATATTTCTAGTTAACTGCTTGACTTTTAAATCTGTCGATCTGCTCTCTGCTTAAAATACACCTGAGCTACAGCGGCCCATTAGTTTACATACTATCAATATGCTGATAAAATACAACTTAGTCCAGAAAACTGCTAGATAACCGCAAAGCGTTATATGAAACACCTTCCTTTGCTACCATTTAATGATAATTTTTGTGTCTTTTTTACTGTCATATAACGGTGTCAGGATTTTTGCAGTCTGGATATGGAATGCTTAGTGATATGTACTATGTGAATTACCAGCTATAGTTGGTAGAGAATACATTAATCAGATGTGTATATTTGGTATGCTAAAAACTGCATATTATTGTTGGTTTGCATTAGTAACTAGTAGAATATTTTCCCCCACATATAAATTGGCATGCTCCTGCATTTACATTGGTAGCCTTATTCTCAATTAGGTCACTGGAAGTCAATGGATTGATTAGAGCACAAAACAAGGCATTCTCTGCCATAATACTGGGATTATGTAAAATCTCCCCTGGGAAACTCAATTGACTTTTTATTTATTGGAAGTTAGATGGGCTGTTGCAATTTTTTTGTTTTATTGTGCTTTACTTAAACTCCTTGCTTTTATTATATCTTGGCTCAGTTTTTGAAGTCAGGTTTCTCTTGTTTTGATGTTACTAAATATGTCATCTAGATAGTTTTAGTTACAAATTCCTTTGTGTATTTCTATATATTTTTTAAAATTACAATATTGAAAGTGAAAAAGCTTTAAAGAGCTATGGAAAAAGTCCACTGTGCAGCAGGGAAGCCTGGTTCATTTTTTAAAATATCTTTTCTGTTAGACCCAGCTCAACAGAAATGGACCAGGAAACAGAGGGCCACCAGAATTCAGAAAGGTTCTTCCCTCAAGGACTCTGCAGTGACTCGCCTATTAAATCCTTCACTTCCATTTCTGAAGCCAAAGATTGCCTCGTGGACTTTAAAAAACAGTTGGCAATTAAGCCACGCACTTGGAAACAGACCAAAGCCAGCCATCGGAACCAAAAGAAGTGCTGAGGGTGGCCATCATGTAGAAGACACCAAAATATGGACTCTATTGAGCCTACTTGGCAGAGACCTCAGCTCCCTAATCAACTGCAGATTTTCTTCTGTTATTTTTTGTATGAATTCTCCCAGAATTTGTCATGTATTGACTAAGTATGTACTTTATAGGTGCCTATTCAACCTTGCTTTGCAGTAAGAAAATAAAATGAAATATATTTATTATGATTTTATAAACTTCAATTTCTGCTCTTTATGATTTTTAATACACATCTTTTTAGCTTAAAGACTGCATTGCAACCTAAGTAAACAGTTAAATGCTGGTCACCCATCTGGGATCCATCTCCCAGAATACTCCAAAAAGAACAAAATTGTGCACTTTCATGTTCTATTGCCGGAAGATTTCATTCCCCTATTTAAAAATGTATTTAAATTCGACTAGAGCTTGCACTAATTCCCACAGAACTGATGGAGTCTGCAGAGTGATGAATAAAAAAAGCCAGGCTTACTTGGCCTTCTGTCCTACGGGAGCAGGGATCACATCTCTTAAACCGAAACTGGTAAACATGGAAGACAGGTGTCGGAGGAGAAAGGGCATTAGGTTCTTCTGTTTGATCAGGATAACCCATTTGACACACACACACACATTGTGGTACGGTGCATGAAAATGGGGGAGGAGGTGGAGAGTGGCATGATGTATGAAAAATCAGACTAGGGATCAGCTAAGGTCCTAAAGCTGCCAGTGATAAGCTCTGAGTTCTATAACACCTAATGACTACACGAGGCTGTGGCATTAATACTGCAGTGATCCTCATTCTCTTGCCCTCGCTCCCTGATCTGCTACTATTTTAATATTAATTGAAGGCCTTATTTGCTGGTCACAATACAGAATGTAATTTATTCAGTCCTTGTCCGAAAGCGCTTTGAATTGAAAAATTGGGCCCAGGGGGTGCCTAACATAGCCGACGGTACGGCAAGAGCAAGAGACTTGCCCCTGGGTGTTCTGTTGCTACCTAATGGTTTCATATTCCTCCCAAGTACAGTGCTTTCTTAAGACTATTTTGATGTGGAGGTTATGCTATTGCAAGAGCTCAAGGGCAGCTACAGGTAACAGTAATTACACATAAAACAGAGATCTCTGTCTCTAAATCGGGTTAGAGGCCAGAGAGAACAAAAGGCTAGGTGTCATGTTATCTTAATGGAACTTCATTTTATCTACTATGAAAATGCTGGCATTGACATCGACTGCAGAAGAAAGGACTTTTGCTGGCCTAGAGGTGTGCAGAAAAAGGCATCTGTGTCATAACAGCACCTTGGTAATGCAGAAGAGAAAGGAAGGGTCAGAAGAGCTTCCTTATCAGCAGGCCACCCAAACAGAAACAGTATACAGGTTAGGTTGGTTTTATCTTGGCCTGTTTTATTTTCTCAGTATTTCTCGTGCTAAAGCTACTAAGCTAGGAAAGTAAGGTTTCATTTGGAAATGTTTATCTCCTGTTATCATTTGTCCTGGATGTTCGTTAGCATTCAGGATCACAATTTGTATGCTTTTAAAACAAATCGAATTAAATGAAAAATGTTGCTTGGCCGCACCATTTCAGGTTGTAGATGGGGAGTAGGTTGCAGATTAAAATGATGGTATGTTCAAATACAAAAACCTTTCATACTATAGATGCAGGGTGGAAGTTTTACCAAATCTTAATGTAATTAAGGTATGAATTGAGCAAATAATGCAAAATTCATGCAGGAACCTTTCCCCATAGTCTATGACAAATTCTTTCAATATTTTTCAGGCTGCAGAAGTAAAAAAAAAAAGCCGAATCCCAATCAGTAGGAAATCTCTAATGATAGAAAATAGCTGTGTTTAAAGGAACTTTCTTCTTAGTCTCTCCCAGGAGGACTTCAAATTCTTGTGGTACCTGGAATATTTTTTAAAACCCTAATCTAAGATAGGGATGGACAACACTGTAGTGCCTGGGGGCTCTGCTCAGTTTTAGAAGGACTGAGGGCAGTGGTGTAACATGGGGAAAGATATGGATTTTGAACTGCTTTATCCTCTTTTGGCAGGATCGAGGCTTTCCTGTCCTTTTGTGAGTTTGTTTCAGGACTTGCTCTGCCATTTTAATACATTTCTTTGCTCAGAGTGGCAAGAAACCACAGTACTGACCCTCCCCACTTTCAGGGCTGCAGGCAAGGAAAACCTTCGCCCCTTCAATCTGTAGAATGCATTAACAGCCAGTCCAGAGCTGGCAATTCCTTTTACAAGGCACATCATCTATTGAACTCCATGGAACCTCTCTGGTTTGAACTATGGAGCTTGCCACTTTAAGCTGACAAACCTTGGCAAAGAAATAAACATAATTTTTAAAAAGAGACTGGATTTTGATGCAGGGCACTTAAATTCCAAAGCACTTGTTTCTCAGTTAACACACCAAGTTGAAATGTTGCCAAGATCTTTCCCTGATTTCATCAAATAAACCATGTGTTCTCTGTGCAGCAGCATCTACCCACCCTCCTGGTTTCTTCCTTGTTAACTGTCAGTCTGTTGCTGGCATGTCCCTGGAAACAAAGGCTCTTGTTTATCTTTTCAACTGGTGACAAGGCAAGCAAAGAACAGAATAACTTCCTCAAAGCTTGGCCGTCACCAGAGCCCAGGATGAGTTCAAGGAAATGCCACAGGAATATGCATGGCAGACTTGTGAGCCTATCAGCAGCCATTCTCTTTACACAGTCCCAGGGTCACCTTGGGACAGAGCAGCCTGTCTCTTCTCAGAGAATCTAACAATATCTCACAGAAATTACCATTCTGCACTGTGGCTTGACTGGAGTATTTTATTCAGGGTTTTGGAGAGCAGTGAGCAAACAAGGAAAAAGTCTGCTTGTTAGCTGGGTAGTAACTATCCTTTGCAACCATGCTTGTGAAGATTTTTTTGAGGCATGTAGGGTGGACAAGGGAAGGAATTCTGTGCATGCTGATACTGCGTGCCCTAATGTAGTCTTTCTCTGTTTTCCCAGATATTAGAAACATTGGGATTTAATAAAATGGCATTTGACTTCAAGCTTTCCAACACAAAGATTCTCAGTATAGACTTGGTCTCAGAAGAGAAGCTTCAGCAATGCAAGCTGCCTTTTCAAAGCCAGCAGAGGCTGATTGCCTTTTGCTAAGCATCTGTTAAACTAAACCTGAGTGCCCATAGGTTTTTGTGGGTAAATCTTCATAATATAGAAATTCCATTTCCCTTTTGTCCACTTCACCTATGAAATGCATTTTGGATCCATTTGAAAACAGGGGCCTCCAGATTTTATAAAGTGTAGTACCAAAATCATTGGGATTTGGGTGCCACTTCGTGGTTTTGACAAGTATATATTAAAATATGCAACAATTATTTTCCCCACTTACCACCCAGAGCCCTACATACAGACAAAGAATTTTATACCAGTTCCTTGTTGTCTTTGGCTGACCTGAAAATGTTGGGATAAAACAAACACGTTGGAAGTGGATTAATATTTGGATGAGAGACCATGAGGAAATCACAGGGGTGTAGGCAAGACTAAGAAATGGAGATATTTCAGAAGTAGGCAGTGCTAACCAACTTCCATATGATTGCCAAGAAAATATAGTGTATTCATGTTTTCGCCAGAAGTTGAGCTTGACTCAAAGAGGCTCTTCTTAGCAATTTTTTTGGAGAGTTAAACTGAAAATAAATATTGAACTATGTAATAAATTAGATAACCATGTTACTAATGCCATATCCTTTAATGAAACATGACAGTTGAAACACCAAGCGAGCAGCAGCCAAGGCGAAGAAAAGGGTATTTCAAGCCAATTAAGGACTTCAAGGAAGCTGGGAAGAAATTGGTATTCCCTGTGAGTGAGAGGCCGAACTGGCCAGGTTTTGGTAAAAGAAAACTCTGTCAGGACCTTGGATAGCTCAATGCAAGAATCCACATTCTGGGTTTAGTGTCAGCACTGTTGTACGGAATGATTGTTTCAGCACTGCCTGGGGAGGATGGAGAATTTAGCAAGGTAGGGAACACATGTTGAATACAGCTGCTGGAATTATTTACAACCTCTTTACCAGCAGTAGCCACAGGAATGATCTCCATTATCTTCTAGGTGATGAAGTAACACGGCATGTGCTTCTGCTTTCTCCTTATGTTTTCTCATATACACTAGGATCATGGAGCAGGCTGCATGTGTTCTGTTTTGCGTTGTATGACCTGGAAAACCTAGGCAGCATTCTAAGCCATTGCCCAAAGGCTTCTGTGAACAAGGACACACTGGAGAATTGGAAACGGGGGTCCTCTGCAGCTCCCATCCAGTCCCACCCCATTTCTTGAATCAAATCTTTCTTCTGCTACAAACTTGGTTTTATCCTGTTTAGTTTTCAGAGACTTCTCTTATTGATGAACAGAGTTCTGAGCACATCATTTCCATGCACCATTCCATTGGGTTTGAAAAAATAAAAGGGTCGGCAGGCCCAAGCTTCATCCTCATCTGCAACCATGCCTGAACTGAAAGAGGGTGCAGTCTGATTCCTGGGTAGCTGATGAATGATAGTCACTGAGGAAGCTCCTCTGGGTTTTAGCAGTAAATTGTGGGAGGGCTACATTTTAAGGCTAAGACAATATGAAATGCTGAGTGTTTCTTTTTAATGAGGGGACCTGGAGCTTATCATGCCCAGAATCTTCTTTGGGACTTTGTGAGCTCCTGGCTTGGGATCAGGAAAAAAGGTATTTCGTAATTGTGAAGCAATATCCTTTATATATATATAAATATATATTTGTTTGTTTTTTTCCAAAAATAACC
>JANHFK010003608.1:37908-48898 GCA_036250565.1 Sibynophis collaris | reverse complement strand
GGGCCTGGTCGCTGGTCGGGTTGCCACTCGTCTGGGTTTCTTAGGCTGGATCGTGTCAGGCAGCCTCGGATTTGGTCAATGTGCCGCATCCATGTTCTCCCGTCCTCTAGTGCCAATAAGACGGATCTGGGGCCGGTAATGTCCACAACCTTGGCAGGAATCCAGAGCGGTCCCTCGGCATAATTATGGACATAGACCTGGTCCCCCACCCGGAATGACTGTACGTTACTGGTCGAGTACACGGGTGCTTCGTTGGAGTAATTTGGTTGCAGCCAGTCTAATTGTGTTTGGATCCTCCTGCCCATGAGGAGTTCCACAGGACTTTTGTTCGTGGCTGCGCATGGCATAGTGTGCTGTGCCATGAGGAATTTATCTATCCGAGCCTGCCAATGGCCCAGGCCGAGCCTCGCTAAGACCTTCTTTGTGGACCTTACGAATCTCTC
This sequence comes from Sibynophis collaris, assembly GCA_036250565.1. Classification (NCBI taxonomy): domain Eukaryota; kingdom Metazoa; phylum Chordata; class Lepidosauria; order Squamata; family Sibynophiidae; genus Sibynophis; species Sibynophis collaris. The sequence continues at coordinate 48,455 of JANHFK010003608.1, read as the reverse complement.
AGCTTGCCCATTACTAGCCGGGTGGAACGGCACGATCAATGCGTGTCTGATTCCGTTCTCAGCCAGGTAGCTCTCAAATTGATTTGCGGTGAACTGTGGCCCGTTGTCAGACACTAGTATATCTGGTAGGCCATGGGCCGCAAACAATTTACGGACTCCGATGTGGTGGACTGCATTAATGCTATTTCCATCCATTTGGAGTATGCATCCACTATTATTAAAAATGTTTGTCCTTTTACTGGGCCTGCGAAATCTATGTGAACCCGGGACCAGGGTGTCGTAGGGGTTTCCCATACCTTAGCCGGAGCAGTTGGTGGAGCCGGTTTGGATTCCTGGCAGGGTTTGCAGGTGGCTACCCATTCCTCGATGTCACGATCCAGCTTGGGCCACCAAACGTAGCTTCTAGCCAAGGCCTTCATTCGCACAATCCCCGGGTGTCCCTCATGTAGGAATTATATCACATCCCGGTGTAGTTTCTGCGGCACAACTACCCTTTCCCTCCAGAATAAACAGCCCTGTAGAAACTTCCTGTATGGTTTGAATTCCTCATTGGTAATGTCCGGCCAGCCCCTTAATACAAAGTTTATTACGCGGCTGACAATAGGGTCCTTCGTGGAGAGGCGGGCGATCTCAGTTGCGGTGACCAGTCCCTTGGCGATGCTCTCAAGCTGGAACACCTGTGATGCAGGGGCTGGATCCTCGATCAGTGTTGGCAGCGGGCATCTGCTGAGTGCATCGGCGTGCCCAATCGCCTTCCCTGGTCGGTGGATTATTCTGTACGAGTAAGCCGATAAGAATAGGGTCCGCCGGGTCATGTGTGTGGGGAGGACGGCTGGAGTGGGACAGTCACCGGCCAGCAGTCTGAGCAGCGGTTTGTGGTCAGTGACAATGGTGAACTGGCGGCCGTACAGGTAGTCGTGGAAGCGTTTGACTCCAGCAACGGCTGCCAGGGCCTCCTTGTCGAGCTGACTGTAGTTCCGCTCGGCTGCTGATATAGTCCTTGAGTAGAATGCGATGGGAGCTTCCTGTCCATCAAGTAGTTGGTGTCCGAGGATGGCGCCAACTCCGAAGGACAATGCATCGCATGTCAGGATCAGTGGGAGGGAGTCGCTGTAGTGTATCAGTACGCTCTCGAAGGTGAGGAGGTTTTTTACAGCATTAAATGCTTGTTCCTCGGGCCGATTCCAGGACCAAGGCACATCCTTCCCCAATAGCCGGTGAAGCGGTTCCGCCACAGTTGCCTTACATGCTATAAAAATTAAGCAAGCCTAGGAACGCTTGCAACTTTGTTTTATTCTGAGGGATGGGTGCATTTTTTATTGCCATGACCTTGCTCTCTGTTGGGTCGCGGACTTGGAAGTCGCAGAGGGTTAAGCATTGTGGCTTCAGGTCCCTCTTTTTTAAAATTGGGAGAATTGTTTTGATCTTCTCCCAGGACACAATCATTAGCAACGATCCGGTGTCCAGCTCCATCTTAAAGTCTTTTCCCTCAAGCTTGACGTTCACGAAGATCTTCTCTTCTTCCGTGGAGAGTTTCTTAATGTTGTAGCTTTCGCCCTCCTGGACTCGCACTTCCCTGTTGCTTCCACGGTGGGAAGATCTTGCGCTCCCATTGGTTTTGTAGTGGTGCCCATTGCAGTAATTTTATAGGCTTTACTACATGTGTGATGGGAGTGCACAAACTTTCTCCAAGGATTGAGACTCTTTGGTTCTCAAATGTTGTTGAACTTTAGGTTCCATCATCTGACAAGGTTACTCATGTTGATTATGGCTGTTGGCCTTGTATTCTCAACCAAGATTATTGGTTGCTGTTTTATTATTTTCAGTCTATGTGTCAGCTCCGGCGTGCCTGATGGCCCGGAGCTGCCATTGTGGCAGGGAGAGCTGCGGCGGGAAATCGTTTGGCCACCTGGGATCGTGCATTAGTTGGCAGCACTGGTGGTGTGGGTGTCTCCGTTGGCAAGGCAGAAGTGCTGGCGGGCTGCAGGAGTCGGCACTGACAAAAAATGCCATTATAGAGAAGGAAAAACTGGAAAACCTTACAGCTGGAGAATGGATGCCGCACTATTTCAACTTCCGGGGCCACGTGGTGCTGGGCATGAACGCGCAAGAGAGGGTTAGGTGGCGGGAACTGTTTAAAGGTGGTGGGGAGCACCAGATGTTAAACGCCGGGCCGTGAAGACCCATCTATTTAAAGCGGCCGGCCTAGCATAAACAATAATCAGATAACTATACCTCATGACCTCCTCGCTTGGGTTTTAAATATAACTGGTTTTAGTTTAAATTGGGGTTTCCGGGGTTTTAAATGGGTTTTCTAAGGGGTTTTAAGGGGAACAGTCTATATTTAATAATTTTAATATATTTTAATTTTTGTATTGTATGTATTCTAACCGACTGTGAACCGCCCTGAGTCCCCCCAAAGGAGAAGGGCGGTATAAAAGTCCAATAAAATAAATAATAAAATAATAAAGCGATGAATAATAAGAAAAGTCTGGGCTAATTTAATATATTTATATATTATCCGACATTTCCTAGCTGCCTTCGGAGTCAGAGATCAGTGGGGAGAATGAACAGCTGTTCCAAATGCGCGCATGCACAAAGCTGTTAGGAGAGGAGATCAGCTGAGGACAAGGAGCCAACTTGGAAAGAAAGGCACACATGGATGCTGAATGGACCCTCCCTGGCTGTGGAATAAATAAGAGGAAAGGGTGGTGGTGGTTGCAGGAGACAACCGTTCAAATTTCTTTCGGAAGATTTGCTTATCGTGGTTTGTGCCTCAGTGACTGCTTGCCAGAACTTAATTTACAACTTTGCGACTGGAAGCTCCCAGCTTGGGAGGTCTGTTATTGCAATTAACCCTTTGAAGGATTATTACCTGGACTTTTCAGTGTGTGAATGCCAGTAATTCACAGGAGCTAAATAAAGAGGGGGTTTTCGGCACAAGGCGTCTGTTTCTTGGTTCTGCTAAGGCTGGATCAGAACAAGATGGATGGATGGAAATTGACCAAGGAGAGATTCAACCTAGAAATAAGGAGGAACTTTATGACAGTGAGAACAATCAACCAATGGAACAGCTTCCCTTAGGAAGTTGTGGGAGCTTCATCACTCGAGACTTTCAAGAAGAGACTGGACTGCCATTTGTTAGAAATGGTTAGGGAGGGGGAGGGGTTGAGCGGGGGTTGGACTAGATGACCTGTAAGGTCCCTTCCAACTCTGTTAATCTGTAAAAAAAAAAAAGATCATCCCCAAGAATGTCTTCCTGCAAGGCGGTTACATTTTTCACAAAAATAAATACACACAAACACATTTAAGACTTGCTGGGCTTTGGCATATCCGACATCGGAGAAACCAGCATAAACCTAGAGGCATCAGGGCACATTCCAACGGATTTCCCATGTGGGCAATTGCATTGCATTGAATCATTTGCCAAGGAAGTCTCTGCACCTTTACGATGTCCATTACACAACTGGTGAGTATCAGTCACCAGAGAGAGATTGCTGTCAACTATAAAAACAGAATGAGAGCATGACCCAGAGCTTGATGCAACAGGAAACATGCGGGTGAGTTTCTGGATCCCCAGACAATCCCGGTGTAAACAGAATGACCCCTTCCTGTGTCCTGGGAAGAATCAGGATGGTGGTAGGAAAGAGAATGAATTCTGAGCCTTGGGCAGATAATTTTGTGGTACCTACAATATTAAATCAACTGCTTTAAGATACTCCTTCCATATAGTGGAGTTTTGGTTGGATACCTTTAATAGTTTGCCTGGGATAGCAATAGCAAGAAGGAAGCCTTGTAGCCTGCTTCATACATTATATAATAATACTATTATTACTGTTATATTTATTTATTGTTAGTAGTACCAGTAGTAATAGTGGTGATAGTGACTACTGTGATTGAACCCCGGTTTCTCTCAAAAACAGCCTTTTGAATTTGCTGGCTGCGTAAATGATTGGATGCATTCCCTAAAACGATGAATGTGACTTTAAATCTATCTGTCACACTTGGCATAGTTGAGTGATAAAGCCGGTGCTTTTACATGCAGGAGATCTTGTGCAGGAGATCAGGTAGGTTTCCTGGAAGCAGAAGACAAACTTCCTGCACAGAGAGCTGCTGACAGCTGGTGCGGACAAAGGACTAGATGCCTGCCTTCATAGCTCTTTTTATTCCCACACATAGAACAAAGTGTGACATGATCTTAATTAAGCTCAGACTTCTGATACAAATAAAAATCTTCACAGCTCTTTGATGTCTTAAGAGGCCCAAATCTTTGCCACTGTTGTTGTTCCCTCCCTGTTTTCTTCCCTACCACCACTCAATTCCATACCACTGCCCAGAAGGAGCAAGAGTCAAAGCAAAATGAAAATTGTTACTCTTTAGCATGCTATTTAGTGGTGTGTTTCTGTCCGGATCTTGCGAACCAGTAGTAGCGGCAGCGGGAGGCTCCGCCCACCCGCCTGAATGTCATTATGGACACCCTGCGCATGCACAGAAGCGCCACGCATTAGCAAAGCAAGCACGCACATGTGCTCCTGTTGCAAACCAGTAGCGAAGGTAAGTAGAATCCACCCCTGATGCTATTCATATGCCAAGAACACACAGGTGAATAAGCATCAGTAGGAAAGATCTAGAAGCTTCTGGAAAGCTGGGGTGGTTTTGATGAATAATTTACAGGATTAATAACTCTGATAAGAGACTTCTAGGTGAGGAAAATGGTGATGTCTCTGAAAGAATGGAGACAATAACATTGCAATGGCTGATGAATCAGCGGCAAGCTGGAATCCAATGGAATCTGTCTGGGCAAGGAGATGATGAGAGATTAGTTATTTGTGCGCCAAGTGGCTGCTCCTCATGAGGAGACTGCAGAATAGTGGTCCCTCCATGGGTCTAAGTACCAGGAGATGAGGGAAACTATCAAGCTTTCAACCATGGTGGAGGCCTTAAGAACACTGGTTCTTCATCCACTTCACTTTCTAATCACTTTCAGATTTATAATTACAATTAAAAGATACCTTCCAAAGAATAAGTTTAAAAAGCTACTTGTTGAGTAAAAACCTCATCACAAAATAGAAAAAAAAAGCTAACAATTTTAAATTATTTAAAGAAAATAAAACAAATGGCAAAAAAGCTATTTAAGAAATTTTTAAAAGATTAAGGAATCAGGCAAATTTAGAAAATTAGGACTTTTGCTAAGGCTTATTTCAAATATTTTTTTTAGAATTATAAGTTAAGAGAATACAAGTGAATACAAATTACAAAAATATACAAAAAAATAAAGAAAAAGTGGGATGTGAAAAATAAAAAAAGAACACAAGCAGGTAAAAACAGCAGGTAAAAACAATTTTAGTAACTTATCGTCATCAAGAGCCATGGTAGCGCAGTGGTTAGAATGCAGTATTGCAAGCTAATTCTGCTGACTGCTGATTGCCAGCAGTTCGGCAGTTTGAATTGCACCAGCTGAAGGTTGATTCAGCCTTCCAAGATTGATAAAATGAGGATCCAGATTGTTGGGAGAAATATGGTGACTCTGTAAACTGCTTACAGAGGACTGCAAAGCACTGTGAAGTGGTATATAAGTTGAAGTACTATTGCTATCATCTCTAAATAAAGCATATCTCTCTTCTTCCCGTAGCTCATCTCTTATATAATGAAAACAAAGTCTAAATGCTATGTCAAGCAATCTTAGCAAAAGTCCAGTAAGTGCAACCTGAACTAATTATTTTGTTCTTTTAACCCTGGTCAAATAAGCCAATCTTATAAACCTTCCGAGTTTTTAAAATTATTTTAGTCCCTTCAAAAAGGTCCCAGAGGTAGTTTGCTGATCATCTGTGGGCAAGGTGAAAATCCAATTAGCAGCAAATTCAGAACACTAGTAGTGTCACACTGCTATACACACCCTAGGATATAGAAGTGTGATATAGCCAGGCAGTATTACCCAGTCTCTCAGAACATGGTAATCAGGCTCATTAAAAGCTATTTATTCAGGTGGCGTTTTTCCATATTTTGCAAATTATTAAAGAAGAGCTACAAGTTCCATCTATGCTGCTGCCACCTGTTATTTCGTTTCTCCTTCAATGTCTTGAAATGATGCCAATTTGATTCTCTCCTAATTAAGATTTTATAATATAGACTTAAGACGGTATAACTTGCTTCATGCAACATACTACACAATAACTCATTTGATTTTGGTTCAACATTAAATTTAGGCTCAGTTACTATGGTTTTTTTCCAAATAACTTTATTAATAACTATAAATGAAGAGGAAAAAAACTCAATACAAATTATAAAAAATATAAACAGTAAAATACCAAACAAATGAAAGAAGGGGAATGTGAAACAGAGGAATAAAAAGAAAAAGGGAAAGAGGGAAAAAAATAACTTTGTCCTTCATCCCAGCAGGTAAAGATGAAAGTCAATTTGATCCAGTGGTTAAGGCAACAGGCTAGAATACAGGAGATTGTGAGTTCAGGTTCTGTCTTACTATAAGAGCCAGCTGGGTGACTTTGGGCCAATCACAGCCCAAACACAGGGTGGTGGTTGTGAGGAAAATAGGAGGAAGAAGATATGTTGGATATGGTTTGCTGCCTTGAGTTATTTGTAAAAATAATAAAAAAGGAATGTAAATAAAGAAAAAATAATTGTAATACTGTAGTTTATCATTGTATCTAAATAGAAGATAATCTCTCTTTTCACCATCATTCATCTTTTACATAAGGAAAAGGAGGTTCAAATGCTATATTAATGCTAACCTTAACTGAACTTTAACAAATCTTCTAGTTTGCTGATCATCTGGGTTTCAGAACTTTTAACAGATTTCTTTTGTATCAATAACTGAAATTTATCCTTTTGTTCGTCACTTCTAAAAAACTACTTTCAAATATTAGCAGAGCTGTTTTATCTACTGAGAAGAAGAAGAAAAATCCAAATAGTTTCCTAGTTTAATATATGCTCATCTCCTTCAGAGAATAAATCATCAGATCCATTCCATTTGTATTTCATATAAATCCCCTTCAAATTAATTTCATAGGCATTTATAACATCTTGTCTTGTTTTACAACTTCATTAGAACCTCTAACCTTTATTAGAACCTCTGTCAATTTTGCCAATCATCTGATCCAGGGGTCACCAACCTTTCGGACCTCAGGGACCACTAAATTCATAATTTTAAATCCCGCGGACCACTAATATGCTTTTTTTTAAAGATAAATAGTCTTAGTGCAATATAAAAAATGCAAATAATTTTTCTGCGGACCACCAAAATTTTCTCGTGGACCACCAGTGGTCCACAGACCACCAGTTAATGACCACTGATCTGATCCATTCTGTCCAAAAGCTCAACTGAGAGGCATTCAAAAGTTTGTACTAGGGATTTGTGCTCCTTTTTCTGTATCCTCTGGCTGTATTGTTTTGCCTTCAAGATCGCCTTATTTTTTAAACAAAACCAAACGATCTTCTTTATTCCCATGAGAAAGTGTCTTCTAAATAATTCAAAGCTATAATTTCAAATCCCTCTGGCCCCTTAATCCACTATTATCTTTCCAAACTCCATATAATAAGTTCTGTTTTGCTGCATGGTGCAAAAAAAAACATGTATTTTAAAAATACTTTAAATCAAATTTACACCATTGTCTTAATAGGCAGTGGAAACTCTCCCAATGAATTCAGTAAAACCTTGCCAATCCGAAGGGTCTTAATCTCTCCAATATACAACAAATAAAAATTATCCCCAAAAGTGATTAAGGCTAGGTTGAGTTTAATGTCCATAAAGGTTACTTTGCAAGAGTAAATTTGTAATCCCGACTCACAGCCATTCTACTCATTAGCAGATTGTAAAAATGGCAGATTCCATAATCCACTCACAGGTAGTGGCTGTCTCAAGTCACATGGATGATCTCAGTGATCTGTTCTTGAAAAATTAATGCCAGCTCAGATCCAGCATCCAGCAGTGATCCCCCTCACAATATTCCCCACAAAAGCCAGCAAGATCTCAGATTGCCATGGCACTTACAGAAAGTGATTTTTGCTACCGGTATCACTTTTAAAAAAACTGAGTAAAAAACCCCTGTATTTCTGTGGCAATACAAATTGTTTAGTCAATTAGGAAAGAAATCATTGGCTGAAAGTAGAAAATAAAATAACAAAGAAACCTGAAATTGTGAATATAAACTGGAGTTTAAAATTCCAGGCAGGAAAAAGAAAAGTGAAAATTACAAAATGACAAACATATGACACTTGAGACATTTCAAAGGATTTTTGAAGAATTGGGAGAGATTTTACAACCAAACTAACAGCAATATTTTCTTTACCTGTAAATGTATTTATCAAAAAGATTATAAAGAACTGAAAAATGTGACAGACAACAACAGGAAGGAATTTATGGACAGACACAATGAAGAGGGGATACAAATCCAAATTGATGTAGAAATATTTGGAAATTTAAAAAAAAGTGAAATATAAAATAGAGATTACAGTCAGAATGGAAATAGAAATGACAAACCAAGAGATGAAAAGGGACCTGGGCAAGGACTTATTTTTGGATTTGCAAAAGAGGGTTTCTAAAACCTTAAAGTCTATGGAGATTGTCAGACATAGCTGTCCCAAATAAAATCATCCAGGTCATATAAACCCCCAAGGGGCCTCAACGACTCTCAGAGAGTTAATGACCGACCTTCAGAGTGCTAACAACCAGAGGACTGCAAGGAATCTAAATCCTTCCATTCCCCACTTCAGTCAGAGCTGAAGATGTTTCTTGGATGACAATTGAAACATCTTCAAGAGAAAAAAACACAGAAAGTCCAGTTGCCTTTTGAAAAAGCACCTTTGGGTAAAACCTTGAAGATATCTTTGAGATGAAAAGAAAAAGAAAGTTTGAATGGAAATTTAATCCTACAACAACCTGATGAATGAAAGATTATGAAGAGCAAAAAAATATTTTTTTTTTAAAAAGTTGACTTGTTTGATGAAAGTTAAAAATATTTTTTTTTATAAAATTCTGGAAACCCTTCAGGGACTTTTGCCGGCAATGAGTTTTGGATTTGTAAATGGATGAGGGGGGTTTTAAGGGAAGAAGTGACATAAGTATTTAATGTTGTGAGGATTGGGGAAGTATTAATGCTTGTATTTTTTGCAAGGAAGTCGCTTCTTTAAATATTTTTTCCTATTTTTTTCTTTTTCTTTTGCAGGTTGTATTTCTTTTCCTTCTATTTTCTTTTTTCAAATTGAATTTATATTTGAATGGAGTTTGTATTACTATTTTGGAGTATGTATAAAAAAATCTGTAGAGATTCTCGGTCATCCAGGTCATGGTTGTCTCAAAGGTGATTTTTCAGGAGGCAACTAGACTTTCTTGTTTTTTCTTTTGAAGATGTTTCGCTTCTCATCCAAGAAGCTTCTCTGACAGGATCTCTGGCATGAGATTCTGTCAGAGCTGAAGAATATTGGAAAGGAATAAGGCCGCAGCCTAGCAAGATGGCATGTGGACCTGTAGTGGGTTCCACTTACCTTTGCTACCGGTTCAGAACCGGGAACGGGTGCATGCATGCGCTCTCTTCGCTCACATGCAGAATCTTCTGAGCATGCGCAGAGCATCCATGATGACGTCTGGGCGGGTGGGCGGAGCCTCCCACTGCCACCACTACTGGTTTGCCCGCCCCGGGCCAAACCAGTAGAAACCCACCACTAATGTGGACGTATGGAGAATATTATACCTGAATGCCAGGAGTTATTATGCAGCTTTATAGATTTTCATTCTGTCTGGGTTCTTTGGTTGTTTTTATGATTTTGCGTGCCACTCAGGGTTGCTATAATACAGATAGCTATATAAATCTTTTAAATAAACAAATAAAAAAATAAATACTCACTCCACTATGGACCCAGTTAAGCACGTTGCCTCTATTGATTGATTACAACCATTTAAAAGTGTTGTCATTGCCTTAAGTGCAGATTGCTTATTTTACCAAGAACCAATCCATCAAAAGGTATTTTAGATTCAGAGTTGCTGTGTTATCTGACGGCTCTCAACCCCCTATAATATGGGACTTTTACAAGGCATATTCAAGGAAACAAACGATCAGATGATCCGATAATGTTACGCCTGTAAGATAAATATAGCCATCAAACTTCACCACTAGATATTTCTAGCCATGAAATGAGAATTATTTACCCCCATCACTAGTTAGTCTGGGATATTATCTAAATTGGGCAACAGCTGATTCCAAAGCAGGTGAGCGGGGGAGCAAACCAAACATCTGGGGATGGTAGATAGACACTATGCATGCATTTCCCTTTGCCAATTTGCTCTTCTAAATGTGCGCTCTTGCCCACCACCTGCCATCAAAGGCCAGAGGCACCTGGTCAATGTCAGAGAATCATAAACTGGGGGAATCCACTTCCATTTGTAGTGAGAAAATAGTTACAAGCCTTGGTAGTACAGTGGTCTAAAGCACCCTGTTATTAACACCAGATGCCTGCAATTATTGCTGGTTCGAATCTCACCAGGCTCAAGGTTGACTCAGCCTTCCATCCTTTCTAAGGTAGGTAAATTGAGG
>JANHFK010003608.1:17946-28242 GCA_036250565.1 Sibynophis collaris | reverse complement strand
CTTATAGCAGGGGTGTCACATTGTCATGGTGGCTAAACCAGACATGGGTGTAGCCAGCATGTGATGCATATGGCCCATGGGCCGGAAGTTTGACAACCCTGCCTTATAGTGATAATTCTAACTGAACTAATATCAACAGTATCACCTACATAACAGCTAGGTTAAGAACATGTGTTTTATCTTTATGATTTCTGTTTTTCTCATGGCTAGTTAGAAAAATAAGGGGAACTTGTCCATTTTCGCAGCTGAAATTTAACTATAATTTTGCCCATTCACTTAAGAAGTTGCCTGCAGGTTTTCTATAAATAACCTTAATGTATGATGGAAACTTAAAATCAAACACAAACCCATTTTGTTTCCAGAAAAAAACAAACATCTAATCCCTCTAGTTATCCTCTTATCTGGAGTACAGCCCTTTGCTCACATTCTGATGGAAATTAGCAATGGTAATCCCTAGAAAACTTGGTAAATTGGCACAGCATCAACAAATCTGAGCAGAAATTCTTATTTTGTTTTCTAATACAATCCAAAACTAATGTGTTCTACATGGCTCGCCTAGTCTTTTATAAATGAAATATGGGATGGTCATGAAGATATATTCAGGGACCATGAATGTCATTACACTGGATTCCTGTCAACGATAAGGTCTAATTTAAAGTGATGATATTAGTTTATAAAGATGTACATGACTTACAATTTCATCACATAAAATATACCACCTCAACTGACTGCTTTCTAACATAAGATCAGCAAGGGATGCTATGCCTGTGGTCCCTTCTGTGGCAATGCAGTGGCTAGGAGAGGGGCTTTCAATGGGAGAACAATCTTCCAAGGATTTAGAATAGCTCTGGTCTCCGTCCTATCTTATTTGGAATGATACTTGAAGACAGATGCGTATTTATTACTGACACTTACACGGTAACGAGTGATTGGCATTGAATTTCAGGACCTGAAATTGCCCTTTTAAATTAGCATTAAATGGTATGTTTACTTTTAAATTGTCTTATAATGCGTTGTCTACTCACTTTGACTAAATCTTTAAGAGCCTCTTTGGTACAGGTTCCTCTGGCAGGAAGAGTGGTATCAGTACATTCAAGCCCACAAAAACATGCATGGCTAGACACCTGGCATCAGCTATGTATGTTAGCTAATTATTGGACAACAGTTAGAGTCCTTTAAGAGGCTGGCTTTCACTTAGTTCAGATTACTTTAAATGTTAAAAATTCTCAGCTGGAGTTTTACCACCCCAGTTTAATCTGAGAATCCAAATGTTTTGTTTCTCAGAACATCTCAGCAATAAACTGTACGGTATATATAATTCTAAGATCTCATTTAAACAGATAACATTTAACTATCTAAATTAAATCAAGTCAACTCCACTGAATTATTTTGAAGTTCTGGGTGCATGATTGTTATCTCCTTTTTCTTCTTTCATTAAATTATGTTCTTTCTAATATCCAGGCTTCTGACTGTATTGTTTTAAAAACAGAATTTCTCAATAAAACCTTCCTCACAGACAGAAAGCCCTCGCAATCTTGCATTCTTAAAGTTGTTCACAATGTTTTGTTTTGCATTTGACAAGAAAATTGAAAGTACATGTTTTTTTCCCTTTCTTTCTCCTACCTGCAGACCAGTACAAAAGAAACTTCTGAAACATATTAGGGAATGCTAGAAAATTCAACATGATTGAAGGTAGCTTGTTATAGTTTAGTGGAACATTTTTAGATTATAGATAAAATTGTCCTCCCTTCCCAAATCCATAGGTGTAGACAGGAACAGTGTCAATATTGTCATGGAAAGTATCCATTCCATAAAGTCAAATGCTTTTTTCTTTGCATTTTTGCTAATTATTTTAGATCATAAGTGGAGAAGAAATATATAAACCAAAGACCTAACTGGTTCCAAGGGAGAAATCCCAATATCTGCCTGCCTCAATCTTCTTCTTTTAATGACCCCATAATCCCTTGCAGGATGGAGTCTGGGCAATTGAATGGAGCTAGCAGAGTTTTTTAATGGCCAAATTCTTTTCCTGTCACCAATGCGGAGTTTTGTTCAGCAGATAAATTTTCACTGTGCCCATAGAAAGAAATATCTGTCTCTACCTAGGATCAAACTCACAGCCTCCTGATTATGAGGTGAGAGCTCTACATCTAGGCCATCGCACCACTCCTCCTGCCTGCCTCAGTGACTGGACCATATTCCAAAGAGGGTTTTCAAAAAGGATACACATTTAAGGTATTTGTTTTCATAAATATCATCAATCATTCACACATCTAATTCACATGCTCTGATACGGAACAAACTCTCAAGAAGCCAACTTTGTTCTCATCCTCATTTATCAGTAAAGTCTCCAACTCAATTAAGTGCTCTTCAGAGACTGTGGATGACATTCTTCACATTTCCCCTTGACTATGCCAGCTTGAGGTAGGACACCACATTCGAAGGACAGTAGTTTGAAGAAATCTAATGTAGATTCAAAGGTTCTTTTCCTCAGAACAAGATTTATATTTCAGTTTAAGAAGCTTTCCTGTATTCAGCATTGCTGAAAATTCCATCACACTGATTCTCTCCAAATGTTAAGAATAAAAACCATTTATTCTTGGTGTGACTTTCAGTAATTGTTGAGTAGAATTCTGTGATTTTTGTTATTGTCTTGATTAAATAGATTCCCTAAAAGGGAGAAACTTCTCTGGCAACACTGCAATAGTGATATACCACTTACCTATTATCTGAATTGTTTCAGTAACCCTAATGGGACTCGGGGAAATGTTTTCACATTCTTCCGATTCTGAAGTTGTGGGTGAAAAATAGACAGGATAAAGTGAGCTACAAACTCCTGGGTAAACCAGACAGGGAACATGACTAGATGAGCAAAATCCACTTTATTGTAACCCTACATTAACAGAATCTTGCAAGTCTGAAGGTGCAAACTTCCAATCACAACTTTTACCTGTCTTATCAATTAGGGTGGATCCTTCCTAAGTTTCTTTCTCTGACTGTTAAGCAACTGTAGACTCCTCCTCTCTGGTCCATTCATTCCCTAGACAGCATTTCTTTCTCTCATCCCCCAAGGTCATCCATACATTCCATTATGGAAACACTGCACCACTGCCCTACGTTCACTGTTATACTTACCTCAAGCCTAACTTATCACTCTGCAAAGGGAAGAAAGGATGGCAACAAGCCCCAAAGTTTGTGGGAGAGAGAAAAAGAAGGGAGTACTGTATAACAAGCAGCACGGAGAACAGCCAGCACTGTGCTGGCCGAGGCCTTCCTCTTAAACACTGTGCTTAAACCATTAAACTAACAGGTAGGTTCTGAGAAATAGAGAGATTTGTACTCCTGCATGTGACTTGCTCTTTTAAAAACTGCTGATTCCAAAGCTTTTTGTACACAGGAAGGAAGTTCAATAGCAGGAGCATCAAAACCTTATAATCAAGGTCACAGATGCCTCTAGGGGAAAGATCAGTCTTGGGGGGGGAGGGGAATGGTATAAACTACCTCTGGTTATTTAATTAAATGATTTTCTTAGAAACTAACTCAGCTACCTTTCAAGGGAATCTTACGCGCTGCCAGTGACAGTGTCAAAAAGCTCAAAGGAAGTTTCCACTAAGCTCAAATGAAGCAAGTTTTCTGTTTCATCAATTGAATGTGAACTTGCAAGAGATGACTTTGGGGAAATCATTCATGGCTTTGCAAGAAGCAAGTGTCGGCAGAATAAAGCTTTAAAATGAATTGGTCTGTTTATGAAATGTTATCAGTTGAGCTCTTCCATTAGGAAAACAAAATCAAAAGATGGGTAGGATAATACTTCATTGGGACTAAGGAACAACTGAGAACTTTAAAAAAAATTGTCAGCAAGCTTTAGAGGATTCTTCTTCACACTGGGAATTATGTTAAGAATAACTGGTAAAGGCAGGTGTTTGAAGACTTGATGGAAAAGCCCCAGGAAGACCACGATGTAATTTCAGAAATATATAGTAAGAAAATGTAATTTCAGAATTAAATGAAAAATGTTTTCCTTCACAGGACTGTATATATAGATGTAGCTGGGGCTGTAGGAAAGTGTGTTGAAGGGAAATCATACTATGCATATATTAAAGCATAGATGTCTGCAAGGCCTGGAAACTGAATATAAGTCATCTTAGTGAGCTGACGCTGATCCTATGATTGGGGCTCAAAACCTTTTGGTTCATAATCCCAAAATAATTTGGTGACTAGAATGCCTCTTTCAAGATAAAATGCTGCTGTTCATCTTCTCAAATGAGAAATCACATGGACCCAATAAATTATATTTCTTCATACCTGGAGCACTGAATAACTTTTTAGACTATCTGGTTAAGTTCACACAAAGTGCTAAACTATTTTGTTTTTAGTTTACTTCTCTTTAAGTCTGTGGGTATGGACCCATTTAAAAGTATGTTGTGGGAGCTGTCATGCAAGCCATGATCAGTCACAACACACAGATCTGTTAATCTGGCAATAAACTGGGTAAGACTGCTTTCTGTTGATCCTGGAAAATTGACTGCACTCTCTCTCATATATATAAAATGCTGCCACTTCCAAACCCATACCAGTTTAGACATACTGGCCAAAGTATAGGTTCTTTTGGATTATTTATATAGGTCATAATGTACTTTCATGGGGGTTGGGGGTATAAATTCAATTAAAATCATGAGGAGAAATTAGTTCTTTCATCTCCAGGCTAGAATGACTAAGAGGCTTATGTAAGTGGGAGGACATAGCCTGGAGTCAATCTCGAGCCTAAATGTTACCTTCGGAAGCTAGCACTGCTGAAACCACCACTGATGGCAGATTTATATGTAATTGTCACTGCCTGCAGATATAACTGTGGCCTCTTGGGCAGATGTGATGTTGATGGTGAAATGGCTTGTCTGCTAATCCTTTCTAGAAGCATCATCAGGCTGCTAGAGATGTTAGGATGCTGGATTAAGTAGGACTTTGATCTAATCTGGCAGAATTTTCCACACATTATAATAGAGTAAGCCAACTCTAAATAATTTTCTTATCCAAGGACACAGTTGAAAATATTGCATTCTGAAAGTTGATTTAGTCATCAGTTCAATTGCTAGCTTAGATTTTTGAACATGTATGACTTTAATATATATTTTTCCCCTCAGGTAATTGACCCCTTTCCAAGAAGAATGGTACTCGCTACCTCATAGGTATAAATACAAAGATATTAAAATATAAGTACAATGGTGATGATGGGTAATATAATACTTCTTTTATATTGTAATATAAGGCAGATCTTAACAATATATGTGAGCACACACATATAGTAAAGTAATTATGTAAGAGCTTCGTTAAGTGCTTCTCTCATTTGAGGGAGACATTGCCTGCAGGCACCCACTTCCAAGAGCAGTTGCCAAGTTATTTTTAGCCAGAGAATAAACTCAGATAGTAGGAGAATTATTTAGGTTTCATATACTAAAACAGCCTCTTAACTGATTTCTTTTCTCCTGTTTTTTTCTTTCTTCTTTTCATATAACTGCACCTCGATTAGACTTGCTAACCCAGAGGGAAGCCTCTATCAGGGACTTTGGCTTGGCTACAAGCAATGAAGCATAATTAACAAATAATCAAGCAATGAAGGTCACTCTTAATTGTCTGGCTAAAGCGCTAAAGAGTGTCTCCCAGGGTCTACCTGAAAAATGGGAAAGAGATTGATTGGAACTGTAGGAAGCTTAGCTTTTGGACTGGCTGATAAATGCTACTTCACAGAATAAAGAGTAACTGATTATATCCATCACTACCATATAATATGGTGTGATATACCAGCATATATAACTTTTTAAAGGAATATACAGCATGATAAATGTATGTGTGTGTATATATAAAATCATTTATCATCTAGTACAGTATTTCTCAAACTTGGCAACATTAATATAGGTAGTCCTCTACTTACAACAGTTCATTTAGTGACTATTCAAAGTTACAACAGTACTGAAAAAAGTGACTTATGATCAGTTTTCATAGTTACGATCCTTGTAGCATCCCCATGATCATGTGATCAAAATTCAGATGCTTGGCAACTGGTTCATATGTATGACTGTTGCTGTGTCCCAAGATCATGTGGTCCCCTTTTGTGATCTTCTGACAAGCAAAGTCAATGGGGAAGCTAGATTCATTTAAGAACTGGGTTACTAATTTAACTGCAGTGATTCACTTAACAACTGTGGCAAGAAAGGTCATAAAATGGGGCTAAACTCACTTAAAAATGTTTCATTTAACAACAGAAATGTTGGGCTCAATTGTGATTGTAAGTTGAGGACTAACTGTATGTGGACTTCAAAATTACATGGAGTTGAAGTTCACATAACTTAAAGTTGCTAAATTTAAGAAACACAGACCCAAGAGACATGAGAATCATATTTGGTTGGGTGATAATTCCAGGAATGGCATCCATTAGAATCAACAACAATGATTCATATCCCTAAGTGGCTGTTCTGAAACTTGGACTTGGCTTTTGGCAAAGCCCAGCAAGCTATCTACATAAAGGCAGTTAAATATTGTTATCCAAACACAGACAACCTGCACAAAACATCAAGTCGAGGCCTTCCTCTTAAATACTGTGCTTAAACCCTTAAACAATGTGGCTATCTACAATGCCACAATTTAAACATCACTGTAATTCCCTTAAATGCCTGCCAGCATTTGCTGTTGGGTTGCATGAGGCATAGAACTTAAAACTGAAATCAGACTGTGAGACGGGAACACAATTTCAGAACTGTGATAGATCACCTTATTCTGAATGGTTTGGCTATTGAAAAAAAAAAGAAAACCAGCAAGGTTACAGTGATATTGGAGAGACAATGTATCCCTTGGGTATTCCATTAGTTAATGATTTATAACAAATTGGGAAAAAGAACATGGTAAAAAATTTCACATATTACTCTGTCATACTCAAGAACAAATGGGGTTTATTTCTGAGTAGATATCTATAAGATTGTGTTGTAAGGACACATATCAAAGGCAGAAGGCTTCTTCGACTCAAAGGCATTCCACTATAGAAGAAGATGGAAATTTGCAGACTGCACAATCTGTATTTTCATTGCAAGACATCAGAATGAAAGAAAGAATGAAACAGAACCAAGAAGATGTAAAATAAGGCAAGAATTTACATTTAATTAGGATAGGATATCTGTAAAAAAAAAACCCAGGAGCCGAAGATCTTGCTAGGAAAGCAACGTGTGAGAATCTCTTAACATATCTTTTACAGATTATTACATTATAGGTTATGGCTTACTTATGCATGATAGATACACATGTATCATTATGAAGAAAATATATGTGGTCGCTAAGAGACACCAGCCACTTTTAATCAACCAATTAATCAATTTCTTCCCAAAATTCTCAAGGCTGCTAATTTCCCATCTAGGTGCAACTAGAAGCTCCTTCACTTTGAACAGAACTTCTCATTATTGAGATGCATAGTCTGCAACCCAGGATCACATGGGGCCTCATTCAAAGCTTTGGGTACATCCAGAAGATATCAAACGGTAAATCTTAAAATGACAGAAGAGAAACATTATTTCACACATGGGGAGATAATTGTATTTATTCTATTTAATCTAGTTTTATCTGGCTCTGTCTGGATTTTTTTTGTCTGGCCTCTGCTGTTTTTAGAGCCATTCCAATCAAAGAGTAAGTTTAGTCTTTAACTTAAAAAAAAAAGCGACCCACCTCAGAATTATCACTTTTCTTGGGACTTTGCTCATCTCAATCTCCTGTCCTTATCTTAAAGTTCATTGGTCATATAATAGAGTCTCCATGGTGATGCAAAAACATCAATCACACTGCATTTAGTGCTGAACTGTTCCCATTACTGGTGGTGTCCAAAGAAATTACTCATCATAATCAGAGTGTGGGGGAAAAAACCCTTCCATGCCACCCTTGCCATCCATGCTACTCACTAATCCTGACAGCAATTTGACAGCAATAGCACTTAGACTTATATACCGCTTCATAGTGCTTTACAACACTCTCTAAGCAGTTTATAGAGCCAGCATATTGTCCCCAAATATCTGACTTTACTGACTTTGGAAGGCTGGAAGGCTGAGTCAACCTTGAGCTGGTCAGGATCAAACTCCTGGCTGTGGGCAGAGTCAGCCTGCAATTCTGCATTCTAATCAGTGCATCACCACTGATTCCTCAGTGAACCCCAGATAATGACTCCCTAAATTATTACACTAATTAGGATACCTCAACCGAAACTGACTAAGCATATCTTTCAAAAAAGAATTTTCAAATATTGGCAATCTAATCAAAATCAAAAGAAAATTCCTTCAAGATATAAAAATCGTGCACATTCACAATAGGTTTCTCCCACTCCAACCCATTTCCCCAAAAACATCATCTTAAATCCCCAAAGATGAAAATTGATGGACTTCTATAAATATTACCAACTCATCCTTTTTAATTTGTGGCCACCTTTGATTGCTAAATTGTCTTTCTGTCGAGTATATTCTACCTCCATTTCAAGCTGTTCTCTTGTGTTCTTTGAAACCCAGCTCAAAAATTCTTCTAACAAGGGATATAGGGATAAGGCAGGCTATAACAACTTGGAACCTTCCTCAGATCCCTTAGGTGGCTAAAAGGGCCTTGGTACAGCTATGATGCCATAATGTTGTGCCACAGATTTGCAGAAGTATATTTGGGAGCTGAATAAGTCTGAACAGGAGTGAGAGAATCCTCTAAAATCTTTGTGTTCTACATATTGGTTTCTGAAGTTATCAGGATAGCCTCAATGAGATCAATGGGTTGGACTAGACGAAATTTGGACTGATCCACCCATCTTTCTTTTTGATCAATGCTAGCTAGGTTTGCTTTTTTTGATCTGATGAAAGGTTTGTACATTTTATTCTCCAACAGTTGTAACTGCAGAAGCACTCCTCCAATAAAAGCAGAACACCGACATTTTGAGTGGGAGAAAAACTTTAATCTGGCCCTGTCCTGCACAATAAAAAAATAATAATCCCAAATTCACTTTTTCCCATGGCAAAATATTGTGCTATCTTGCCCTCCCCCACTTTACACTAATGCACGGACTAGGCTTTTGTGAATTTATCCATGTTGTGTGGTTCAACAAATTATGGGTAAAATAAACTATGGCAGAGTATTTGAATCCAGCCTTTATCTACTCGAATTTACATGCTTTCGAACTGCTAGGTTGGATGGAGCTCACTCTGTCATGCGGTGATAGGACTCAAATTGTTGGAGTATAAACCAGCATCTTTTAAGCCACTGAGCCATTAAATGGATACTTCAAAAAAGTGCTTCTATTTCAACATTCTCACTCTGACCACACCTCAAAATAAGCAGACAGGGTGTATTTGCCTGGCCAGTACATCCCATCAGAGGGATGACTCCCAAAGCACAGTACATGACACGCTTCAACTCAACCTCCTCAAGTTATTTCTTCACAGAAATTGGAAGAAATACGTTTTTAGGATGATTCCTTTAGTTAATTGTGGCTTCTGCATGCTGTCAAACCCAATGTAGTTCAAAGCTGTGCTACTACAACTTTTATTTGTGAAAATCTTCTAAGGGAAAATGGAGGCCTTTTATATGAATAGGGAAAAACCAAGCCTTGAAATTCGGACTCAAAAGTGGGCATTTTGCCAACTGGAGATGCAAAGTGGGAAGGAGAGGATGAGCTAACCTTTCCTTCCCTCTTGAGATCTGTGAGTGAGAAAGGCGTGATTTTTTTTTAAAAAAGTATCAAATGTGTAGAAATGGGGGGAAATGGATTGATTCTTGCATTTTTACACATAAAAACCGAGCTAGAACAAATAATAATGGCAGCAACTGAATCTTGAAAAGAAGAGAAAAGGGGTCCAATTCCAGCACCTCCAATTTCTTCACTGTTAGAAGTGGGGCTTTTCATGCTCACATTGTAAAATCAGCATATATTGCATTATTCAGTTTTACCATACACTTCCTGAGCAGTAAATTGTATTCTGTAAAACTATTGGCCTATTACTATTGTGCTATCTTATACTCAATGCATCTTCATGCCACCATCATTTCCACTCTAAGTCGCACAAAAGCAAGTCACAGCTGACCAGCAATTGTCTTCATTGCCACTAACCTCAAAATAGTCGGTGCTGCCTCCAGCTGATCAATTGTTTTCCTAAACAAAATGCTAATATACATATTGAATCTGCTAGGCCTGTATTGTTATATAGCAGTGATGGCTAGCCTTTTTGCCCTCGAGTGCCAAAAGCGGGGGGAAGGCAGGCGGGTTGCGTGCCCACACCCATAATTCAATGC
>JANHFK010003606.1:126230-136566 GCA_036250565.1 Sibynophis collaris | reverse complement strand
GCAGTTCTAATTATCCTCTGAAGTCTGTGTCTATCTTGTTGGGTTGCAGAACCAAACCAGACAGTTATAGAGGTGCAGATGACAGACTCAGTATAAAACTTCTATGGGGATATGGCAGTGGCCTCATAAGTGGATGTCCAATTCAGCTATCCAGGTGATCACCTCTGATGTTGTTTCATGCAGATCTTCTAGGGTACTAGAGAATGCACATTGTGGGCCATCTTGCACAGTATGTTTAATAGCTTACATATCACCATAATCACTGCAAGGAGAATCCTTACATTCGCACTGATGCAGGGCAGAGGCACTTCTTCCAGTATCACACCTAATTCTGTTCAATTTTATCCAGACAGAGTGAGGCAGATCAAAACCAGGCGGTTTTGTAGAGCGATCATTAATGGTCAGGCCACAAGAAGATACTTTGGACCATTGCCCTCTCCAGGCATTCTCAAGGTTAAACAGGGAAGAAGTTAAGTGAGCAACTATTTTCCATGCTAGCCTGCATGATTTCAATCTTGTGATGGACTGTGCATTGTTCTGGTGAATAAGGGAAGGCCTTGTTGTTCAGTGTTTTTGACCAAACTGAACAAGAGCTTGTGGTCTTCTAATGTGGGGGATATGATATTGCTAAGTACTAGTAATCAGGGCATAGGAGTGGGCTGCAATGTGAGATGATATGCATTGTCTGGCGAAGTTGGGCATGGACCATTTGGACATGGTCCAAATAAATATTCAGCTGTGGAATAAACCAAAGCCAAGCCATAGGGTGTTAGCATCAGCACCCCAGGATGCTTCAGCCAATCTGTTCAGTAAACAGTTGTGGTTTTTCCATTTTGCAGCTGTTTTTTCCAGGTGCTGTCAGAAGGTTACTGATCTGTCCAGTGTTATCCCAGAGTACTTGGTAGAGTTGCTACACTGAAAAATATGGTTCTGGAACTTCACTGAAGGCTGGTAATCTGCATACCTATTGATGAGGTGGAGTATGGTTACTTCTGTTTTTGTTAGGCTTAGTTGGAGGAACCATTTTTTAAAGTAGTCATCCAGCTTCTGGATATCTTGAGAAAGGATGCTCTCTGCATCACTGAAGTTGGTTCTTTGGGCTGTGGGAGTCATATCACTGGCATAAATAAATTTCTGAGAAACATTTCAGGCAGGTCATAGATGTAAAGTTACAAAGAGCAGGGGATAGCATTGACCCTTGTGATAGTCCATTGAATAGAATAGAATATAATTCTTTATTGGCCAGGTGTGATTGTTCATCTTATGATACCTGCTTTTATTGAATTAGACTTAGACCAACTTTATTGTCACTTGAATATACACTAATCGGCATACATTAAAATGAAATTCCGTTGCATACAGCTCTCAAATGATCACCACCTCCAATATATACTACATAAACATGACAAAATATATATGGTAAATAAATAAATACAAAATTATGCATATACCCATATATATTATATGACACGGAGAGACAATCCAGTCTAGTTTGGATGTATACATGTACATGCTGAGAAAGATGGATCTTGCGAGTTTACTAGACAGATGGCATAGGGAACAAAGCTGCTACAGAATCTGGTAGAAAACTTGAAATAACCTGTTACACAAAATGTTGCAAATCAAGGGAATGGTGTTATAACAAGGTATAACCTTGATTAGTTAGAGGGGAAGTCCTTCTCTCCAGACTGTATCCATTCTCTAGATAAGAAATTAGTGCAAGGACTTGATCACTGCAATCATGTTTGGGGCGAAAGCCAGCTTGTTCTATTTGGATTATAAATTCTACTGCTAGGGGTATTTTGTTTAATACAAGTCTTTCTAAAACTTTGTAGGTGACACATAGAAGAACAATTGGTTTGTAACTTTGGGGAAGGTTTGGATCTTTCCCTGGTTTCAAAATTGCAAGAATATAATGGCTTCTGCTCTTTCATGGATCACTGCCTTGTCGTGGTGAAGGGACTTGTACAGCGCAATGAAGCCATGAGCTATGCTGTGCAGGGCCACCCAAGACGGACAGGTCATAGCAAAGAATTCTGACAAAACGTGATCCACTGGAGAAGGAAATGGCATCATCTTTGCCATGAAAACCTCATGGACGGTACCAAAAGGCAAAAAGATATGATGTGGGAAGATGAGTCCTTCATGTCGGAAGGTGTCCAATGTGCTACTGGGGAAGAGCAGAGGGCTAGTATTAGTAGCTCCAGAAAGAGTGAAGCGACTGGGCCAAAGCCAAAAGGACACACAGCTGTGGATGTATCTGGTGGTGAAAGGAAAGTCCGATGCTGTGAAGATTTTTTCTCCATAGGAACCTGGAATGTAAGATCCATGAATTAAGGCAAGCTGGACATGGTCAAACAGGAGATAACAAGACTGAACACCGACATTTTAGGAATCAGTGAACTAAAATGGACAGGAATGGGTGAATTTAATTCAGATGAACATCAGGTATATTACTGCGGGCAAGAATCCCTCAGAAGAAATGGAGTAGCTTTCATCTATATATTTAAAAAAGGATCTATGTATGTACTGTATGTATGTTTGTTTAAGCATAACTCTGGAATGCCTTGAACAATTCCCACCAAACTTGGCACACAGATGACTTACCCTCCAGAGACAAGCACTGTGGGGGTAAGACATCCCTGGTGTGTGTTTGTGTGTGTGTCTGTGTGTGTGTGTGTGTGTTCCAGCCTAATTCTGGAAAGCCTGGGCCTTTAAGGAGAGTGATGCAGTGTCCTAGAGTGACATTTGTTCATGATATCATGGGAGGGGGAAGGGAGCCTGATTAGGCCAGTACAGCAGTAGGTCTATAAAGGGAGACTGATTAGGCCAGTGCAGAGGCCTTTGGTTGAGGATGCCATGGTCTAAGCAGATCACCCACCCCCACCTCACTGCGGCAGCCCAATCTCATAGGAAACAGCTTCGGCCTATGTTCCCAAGATCATCCTTCGCCCCAACTCGGGCCTAGGCATCCTTCATACAATAGGCTTACAAAGCAAAGGGAACCTGTTTAGGCCACTACAGAGGCCTTTGATTGAGCATGCTACCTCACACAGTGACCCTTTAAGGCCTAGGCTTCCCTCCCGCAGTAGGCCTATGAAACAAGGGGAGCCTGATTAGGCCCATATAACAGTAGGCCTATAAAGGGAGTCTGATTAGGCCAGTACAGAGGCCTTTGATTAAGCGCACTATGGGCTAAGTGGCTCGCCCACCCTCACCTCACTGCGGCAGCCCAATCTCACAGGAAACAGCTTCTCCCTGTGTTCCCAGGATCGTCCTTTGCCCCAACTTGGGCCTAGGCATCCCTCACACAGTAGGCCTATGAAGCGAAGGGAGCCTTATTAGGCCAGTACAGAGGTCTTTGATTTAGTGTGCCATGGCCTAGCGGATCTCCCACCCCTACCTCACAGCTTCGGCATGTGTTCCCAGGATTGTACTTCACCCCAAATCATTGCGCAAAGGACAGGACCACACCAACTGAGGTGAAACAGGTATGGAGGCCACAGAGGAGACTCAGCCTATTTCAACAGGAGCGGAGGAGGCACGGCATGGGCCAGCTCAGGGATTTATGTTCCAGTCCCAGGCCCTGTTTGAGAAAATGGTAAAACGGGTGGTGGCACAGGTAAGGGGTGGGAAGGGCAGGGATGATGAGCATGGGAATAGGGAGAAGAAAGGCCCCTCTCAATGGCTCCCTGTCAGACAAACACTTCAATGTCTATAAATACCTGGGCAGCGCCAGATTATCAGCTAGTTATATAATAAAAAGTAGGTGTGAAAAGTGGGATGAGGAGCAGAAAAGTTAGATTATAGAACAGCATTCCTTCATAATGTAGTTCTAAGATTTAAGATTTTAAAGATTTTATACCTTATACCAATACTTTGTCTGAAAATGAAATAGAAGCCATTATGTTAAAATAAATTTATTGCTGCTTTATCAGAAGCAAACTGTTATCCAGACTATCTTGAAAAGAGTATTATATAGTATTAAGATATAATGTCATATATATTCATTCATTCGTTCTTTCATTCATTCATTTTATAGCTGCCCATCTCAGCCAAATGACTCTGGTGGCTTATAACTTTAAAACTCTAAAACAGTTAAAACCCTGCCCATGTCTGTACAATTTAAGTAACATATAACCTAATTTCTAAACAATAGTTTCACGAAATCCTCAGAAATAACTGGGAACGTATATTGGCTCATGAAGCAATAATTCTAATCCATCTAAAATACAGGTAGTCCTCAACGTACGACTACAATTGAGCCCAAAATTTATGTTGTTAAGTGAGAAACTTGTTAAGTGAATTTTGCCCTATTTCATGACTTTTTGACACATTTGTTAAGTGAATCACTGCAGTTGTTAAATTAGTAACATGGTTGTTAAGTGAATCTGGTTTCCCCATTGACTTTGCTTGTCAGAAGTTTGCAAAAGGGGATCACCTGACCACGAGACACTGCAACCGCCAGAAATGTGAGCCAGATGTCCAGCATCCTAATGTAAATCACTTGACCATAGGGATGCTGCAATGATCATAAGTGTGAAAGATAAGTCCCATTTTTCAGTGCTGTAGTAACTTTGAATGGTCACTAACAGAACTGTTGTAAGCTGAGGACTGCCTCTTGGTTAGTAGAATGGAATCAATGATACCATGAAAACAGTAGTGAAATCCTGCGAGTTCTGCCCGGGTTGCGCATGCCGGTAGCAGCGGTGGTGTGTGGTTTGGTGAACCGGTAGCGGTGGCGGTGCGAGGCTCCGCCCACCCACCCGGATGTTGTTACTTCCTGGTTTTTAATGCTCTGCGCAGGCGCAAAGCCTTCTGCGCATGCGCAGAGGGTAAAAAATCAGATGTGATGATGGTGTGAGCAGAGCGCACACTTCCGAACCGGTACATAAGGTAAGTAGATTTCACCCCTACATGAAAAGTACTAACTAGTACAAAATGCAATAGCTAGGCTGTGAAATCACAGTGCCCATACAACATTGAAAAATCTACTAGTTGTGTACTGGACAAAATGTAACATTTTTGATATTGACTTTTGAACCCTAAGGAACTTGGGACTTAATCATTGAAGGGTATTTCATGACAAGTCTTACCAGCTATTAAGATCTGCACTCAATGTTCTTCTGAAGATAGCCTTAGTGTTGGAAACTTAAATTTCCAGCACATTGAAAAAAGGTTCCTCCTAGATTGCTCTCAAGCTGTGGAATGTGCTCTCTTGAGATTGTCTATTGCTCCTCCTCTCTCAGCATTTAGAAAATCTGGAGAGAGAAAAATGCCCTTTTGCCATGCTTTTTAAGTGTGTTCATTAATGTTAGTATCAATTTAAATGTTACGTTTAATTTAATTTAACTTTTCACATTCTGTTCTGGTTGCTGTTAGCCATCTTGAGTGTTTGCCAAAGTAGAAAGATAAAATACAACTTTATTTTTTTAAAATTAATCTCCTTAATTCTAAAGAGAGATTAACTGAGTAGAAAGGAATGAATATGCTGCTGGAAGCTGACTTGAAATCTGTTCATTGCTTAGCAAAAAGGTAAACATATCTAGTTTTCATTTCCTAGTCACGCATATCAAAGGTCCGTATAGTAATATTATTCCAAGTTGCAGAAAGAGTTGTATTAGTTTGACGAATGATAACAAACTGTCAGCAAACCCTATTTTTCTTTTGAACGTAGGATGGCAATGTAAGACAGCTCTTCCTTACATCTTATGGCAGACTGCAGAGAAGAAAGATTTGCTGATGTCAAATGAATTTACATAAATCCAAATGTATCCTTTTCTTATTCTAAATGAGGAACTGAGCCAGTTTGATATAACGATTAAGGCATCAGGCTAGAAACCAGGAGACCATGAGTTCTAGTCCCACTTGAGACATAAAGCCAGCTGGGTGACCTTGGGCCAGTCCTTCTCTCTCAACCCAGGGAAGAAGACAATAGCAAATTAATTCTGAAAAACCTTGACAAGAAAACTGCAAGGACTTATCCAGGCATTTTCTGGGAATTGGACATGATTGAATGGAAGACAAAAATGAGAAAAAAATATATCCCAATTTAGGGTACCATTGGATTATTGATTTTAGAACTGGATTCTGACTCCTAAGGAATTCCCTGAAAGCAATTGATTTCAATACTGTGCCAAGATAATTTGCTGACAAAAAAAGAGAAACTGGAATCCTACTTATTTCTTGGAAAGGGACTGGCAGTTGAATTAAAAGAAATTTAATTTCAGCATTAACTACAAGAAAGTAGCTTTCTTATATCAGAAGGCAGCTTAATGGATCTGAAATACAGACCTTGGTTTGATGCTGGTGTGAGACACTGTCTTACTTAGTACCAGTGGTTGTGGTCTAAGCATAACTAAGTTGAATCTCCCAAATTGTTTTTAAATACCATATTTAGCAAATTTTGCTTAACAGTGTTGGTTTAACCTTTAACCTCAAAAGTTAAAAAATGTTTTAAAATGCCGTCAGAGCCACCACTGGGACTTTGGAAGTCGCACTAAATAATTTTAAAAACTACTATGCAGAATTTAATTTCAAGCTCCACTATTTCCTACCTCGCCAAAACCTTCCCATCTTAGCCTTCCTAATGCCATAATCAGAAACCCTCGGTGGTGGTTTTCCCATGTCAGTCACAGCTGTGGGGTATGAATTGGCACTGGTGTCTGTGATCTAAACCTGCATTTAGGGTGGGCTTAAATCCTGATATCTTTCTGGGTAGGAAGAAGAAATAATTGGGACTAATTCACTTTCCCCCTCCCAGGGTGCATATTTATCAAGGAGCTCATCAAGGAGCAGAAAAATCATAAAGAGGAATGAAGGGATGAAAGGTTAACTATTGTAACCAGATTATGGTTTTTTTTAACAAATATCTGTCGATTTAGTCTCTGAACTTTACTAAGTTATCTAGTAATTAGCCACAAGAAATACCTGATGGGTATTGGGATTTTCTTTATACTGTGGCATAAAGCAGTGATGAAATCTACTTACCTTCGCTACCGGTTTGGGTGTGCTCCCTCACGGAAGCGCCTCCTCTGCGCATGCGCAGATGGTTGAAAAATGGGATGTAATGACATCCTGGCAGGTGGGCGGAGCCTCCCACTGCCAGCGCTACCGGTTCAGAGAACGGGATAGAACGGGGGTGGGTGGGGTGGATTTCACCACTGTCATAAAGATACTTCTTAGAGTTCCAGAATTCGGTTAGTTGGGAGGAGATGCTGCCAACCAGTATATTGAAATAACTGTGACTTTTCTGTGAATTCTGAAGTGGAAGCAATGGGTAAAACAAAATATGTCCTGGTTATTATCCAGATTAAACATACATGTTTGGAATGCTAAAAAGCTCTGGTGGTACTAAGTCCTTATCGTGTCTATAATACAATAAGCTTTGAGAACAAACTTCTTTCTGACCATCTGAAATATTTGCCATTTGCAGAATCCCAATGGGTGAAGTAGAGACATCATAACCCAAAACGCTGCTTTCTAGTCATGGCATCTGTTCTGTAGAGCAGCCTTTCACCAGATGCTAAACTGAACGTCTCAGTGGTAGCTTTCTCGAAGGCAGTGAGAAGTTCTGCAGCCAGATTTTATTCTCTTGCTGCATTATACTTTATTTCTTACTTCTTTTATTGATTAGGGAAATTATTTTGCACAATGTGGTTTACCATGGGTATTTTATTAGGGTTAGTGTCCTTGCAAGTTGCAATGAGTACAAAAGATCCAGCAGCATGCATATTTAAAACAGTGGTGGAATTTAAATTTTTTTACTACCAGTTCTGTGGGCATGGCTTGGTGGGCGTGGTGTGGCTTGATGGGCGTGGCAGTGGAAGGATATTGTAAAATCTCCATTCCCACCCCACTCGGGGGCCAGCCAGAGGTGGCATTTGCCAGTTCTCTGAACTACTCAAAATTTCTGCTACCGGTTTTCCAGAATCTGTCAGCACCTACTGAATTTCACCCCTGATTTAAAATCATTTAATAACAGTAATGCTAATTAGAAATTCAGGCTATCTGGCAAAGAGAACTTCCTATTTAAACTGCTTATCATGAAATATAAATCCATTAAAGAGATACTATGTTGTAGATCGAAGGTGAGCTCTCTGGTTTTCTGGAAGGTCTCTAAAAGCTTTCCTGTGTACTTCTCTCTTGCAACAGTACTGTCATGTGTCACCAACAAACTCACTCATTGTGAAGGTCACCACAAAGGTGTAAGAAGCACAAGAAGAATCTTTATCTGGCAGACCAAAGGTAAGGCTTAATCTTCTCAAGTGGCTTAAAGGGGCTTGTTTTTCCTAAATGTCCCATGCCTCCCTAGGGCTTAGTGCTTTTTTCTGTCTTCAGATACAACTAATGCAGAGAACAAGCACTCTTGCCTTCTTCACACAGATGGACAAAATCTATTTCTGTGTCTCAAAGGAGAACAAGAGAAGTGAAAAGTTAATGGTTTGATGGGTGAAAGTTATATGTTCACTCTCTCATTTATTTATTATACTTATATGAGCCACGGTGGCGCAGTGGTTAGAGTGCAGTACTGCAGGCTACTTCTGCTGACTGCCAGCTGCCTGCAATTTGGAAATTCAAATCTCACCAGGCTCAAGGTTGACTCAGCCTTGAGGTGGGTAAAATGAGGGCCCAAATTGTTGGAGGCAATAGGATGACTCTGTAAATCGCTTAGAGGGGGCTGTAAAGCACTGTGAAGTGGTATTTAATTCTAAGTGCTATTGCTATATATTGCTATATAGCTGTTTTTTAAAGAGCTAAGAGCAGCAGGCAGCAGGCAGCAGGGTATGTATAGAGCAACCCTAATTTAGAATAACGGAAGAAGACTTTCAGGCCATTGTTTCGGGGAGAGATTCTGTGTTTTTAAATCCTGACATTTAAAAAAAAATGGCTCAAAGGTTGTACCAAGGAATAAATTATACAGGAATATTTATTCTGATTAGAAAGCAAAGGACAATTTGGGAGCTCTCTTTGACTGTATGTTGTACCAAGTGGACAATCATTGAAAAGCCTGCACAGATTTTCATTTTCTCTGATGTGCAAGCAGCCATTTCCAGGGGCCTCATCCTGGTAATTGCTGAGCCTTCCTTGCCCGCTGTGCTTCCCACAGTGCAGCGTAAACAATGGTAGATATTTTGGGACTTTAGCCATACTCAACCCTGTTATAAATGCTGATGGTTCTAATTTTATTTCAAAATCTACCTTGTTTCCCCCAAAACAAGACTTCCCCTGATAATAAACCCAATCGGGTTTTTGAGCGCATGGCAATAAGGCCAAGCCCTTATTTCAGGGTTCAAAAAAATATAAGAGAGGGTCTTATTTTTGGGGAAACACAGTAGTAGGCCAAATCATTGTTGTTTAGGTGCCCTCTTGCTCAGTCTGCCATGTGATGCCCTGGAGTTTATTCCTACATCCTTTACCTGATGGAGCCATTGAGTATAAGAGATCGAGGAGGTTCTACCAGCACTTCAGGAGCTGAAAATGATACGCATTTGAACAAGGCCCTGACTAAATTTACCTAGTAACATCACTTCATATTTCCTGTTTTTTGAGGGAGTCCTCGGAAAGTTCTTTTTCAAAAGTATAAAAATAAATTCACCGATACAGTCATGGCTATAATATTAGGATCCCAGCTGAAACACATAAAAGCAGAGGAAGTTGACTCTTAATATAGCCATGTAATGTTGAAGCGGTGCCTATAAAGGTCATCTACCAGAGGTTGTTCCTCTAGCCTCTGACCCCAGGTGATCAGTCATAGGAAATGCCTGGGCCTAAACGCTTCATATCTGCAGTTTCAATTTATTTTCTCAGGGTTGCTTTAAGATACCGGTTGTGTAGAAATTTACCCTAAGAAGAACATTTGCAATACTGTAAAAGGAAAAAAGAAAGGGGGGAGAGAGAGAGAAAAGGTGAGACAAGTATCACAATCTTTAAGAATGTGCGCCATCTGCTGGTCGTAGAGGGTTCAGTTACTACATGCCAGAATATTGTTGCTGCCTTTAAACCTTTTAATTGTCACTTAAAACAACAACTATGCACACATATAAATGGGATGATATTCGTATCTCTCCCTCTCTCCTTCCCTCTCCACACCCTCTCTATTAGACATCTACATTACATCTATACCATTAAGTTCTACCTTCTGAGGGAAACCTTTATGATATATTTTCACTTAGCTAATTTCTTTCCTGAAATTTCAGCACAATCCTTTTGTTTTCTTGTATACACTTCCATCCAGAGTCAAATTTATACCATTCCCACCCGTCTGATGTCAGTTCTTTTTAACATGGAGCCAAAATTTTCCTTCCTTCCTTCCTTCCTTCCTTCCTTCCTTCCT
>JANHFK010003606.1:3423-18707 GCA_036250565.1 Sibynophis collaris | reverse complement strand
GGCTGTACACCGCCCTGAGTCCCTGAAATGGGAGAAGGGCGGTATAAAAGTTTAAATAATAAATAAATAAATAAATATTCTCTACAAGGTTCTACTACTTTGAAAAGCTACACCTTTCTCTAAACAAGTCTAGTGCCTACTGCAGCTGTTGATGGCACTGAAAAGTGCTGCTTTATCGCCAATGAAGCAAAAGCTAAGTTTGGGGAGGTGGGAACTGTGGGAACAGTTTAACAGTTTGTCCTTGCTTTTCAACCTGCTGTGCAAGGAGAAATGTTGGCTTACACTCTTCGGCTTAATGGATGTCCACTTTATCTCACTTGCCTGCACAGGCAGTTTGGATTCTCCTCCCTGTTTATTTAGTGTAATAATCGAGTAAGCATAACAGCCAAACAATTACAATGGTCACATGATATAATAATAACTAAGAATAAGTTTACTGGCTTTAGAAAAGCCAATCTAGTTTTTCCACTTATTCTTATTGAGGAACTTAGATATTTCTCAATATCTCTCATTCTGTCAACATTTGAAAATTGTGTTTGTATAAGAATGAGGTGCTTTCAGGACTTAGGCCAAAAACGTTTTACCCGTTTCAGTTCAGAAGATGTATAAAATCTCAACCATCACAATGAGTTGCTTCTCATAGTCACACTCTTCTCATACTCAAGATTTTGCTTTAGGCACGGATATGTACAACTGAAAATAAATTGGTCTACAGATCTGCTGACAAGGTCTACTCTATTTTAAAAATGGATTAAGTTTTAAGTGCCTCACAAAGGTACAATTTATACTTCAATTGCTTGTGATGTGGTTTTAATATCCAGAAACTCTACCAACCATCCTGATGCTTAAAATAAGATTATAAAAAGAGAGAAACTCTCTGCTTTTCAGATGAGGAATTTCTTCTGGACCGGGAAGAAATTTTTTCAGATCCAACCAAGGACATCAATGTTTTCCTTCTGTCCAAAGGTAAGTATTCCATACTTTCTAAAATGTCCAAATAATCCATAAAAGTGTTTATAAAAACTTCTTATGCCTCACCAAGTGGATAAAAGACAGTAGAAACAGATGTAAACATTGCATATAATTTGCATGGGTTCATTTATAGACGCAGGGAGAAAGTCACCTTCAGAAATAATTACTGTAATTTAAATCAACATGTCAAACATTTCAAGAAAAAAGAAAAGACTGTGATCAAGTGATAAATGTCTTCTTGGTCAAGTACTTGGTCACTGATGAGCAACTAAAAAGCTTTTCTCCATTTTCCATTGGCATTAATTAATTGTTGTTGTTTTTATCGTTCATTTTTAACGCCTTGAAAACTTACAATATGTGATAAATAAGTGGTTGTCTGTAATCATATGTGTAACAGTTTAAAAGGTAGTATTTTGTTTTTTTACTTCCAAGTTCCAGATTAAAATGGACACTTAAAGTGGATGGTGCAGAACTTTCTCAAACTATTGTTTTCTGAGAAACCAAGAGGCAGGTTGATAATTCCCTAACCAGCCCTATGGTGAAAATTGTCTTCATTGTCTTCAGCAAACTATCTATTTGATCACATAATCTCCAAAAGAGGGACTTGCCCAAAGATCATTTAGCTCCATGGCTGAATGAGATTATGAGTTAAGATCTCTTTTTGGTCTGTCTCAGCAAATGATAACACCTGGTTGTCCTTGTCTGACTTTGTGTCTGTGTTCATGCGTGTGTATAATTAAAAGTTGTAAGAACTGCAACAAACTAAATTAGAACAGAAAAAGTGAAAAAGAAAAAAATAACTGAAAAAGCTTTAAGTCCAATCAGAAAAAAATAGAAGAAAGAAGAAAAAAGAGCAAGGTATAAAGACGTAAAGTAGCTCCTGGTATTCTTCATAGCAGAAGACATACAGTAAGTACAATTACATTTTAATTCCTCTCTCTGAAGTTAGATCACAACTGTCTTCCTTCTACAATCTAGCAGGTCTAATCATCAAAACTATAAATTACAACTTTTTTTTTCATTTTTGTGCCAAAAGTCTATAGGGGACTCTTCCAGTCACCAATAAATGGATATATTGGTGTTTCCTCTTTCCTCTAAAGATGTCAGTTTATTTTTCTCAGCAAGAGACCTTGCTCGATTTTGGAAACTCAGCAAAATCAAGATAATTTGTCTTTGGATGGAATTCCACCAGGACAACCCCAGGGCTGTACACTAGACAGGGAAGTTCCAGAAGAAAGCAGTGGCAAATGAATTCCATTTCAGTAGATATGTCTTAGAAGTCACCAGGAGTCAAGCTCAACTTGGAGAAGATTGTGTCTTTTTATAAGATTGTTTGGACGATCTATGTACATGTGTGTAGATCACTTTGGTCCAGTATATTTGTATCTGTGTGAGAGACCTATAGATACGTGAATCGATAGAAGTATCCTGGAGTTTGTGATCTTTCAGACCTAGTGTGGGTCAGAAAATTTTCGACCTTCTAAGAGAGCCTTTTTCTGTCTTTTTAATACTCGTCTAGAAATGAATATCACAAATATTCCACTCCAAGGCAATCATGGTAGATCTATTCCTTCATCTTCTCAGCCCTTGTAGAACATTTCCAGAGAACATTTCTTTCTTTTCCTTTTCCTTTTTTCTTTGGGTTTTTTTTTCTTTGTTATTTTTTTCCTGCACATTATTCAGTAACTTTCCTTTAGGAAGAGAGCCCACCCACTCAGCTCTATCACTTGACCTACCAGCCAACTTTTTGCTGGAAACATGATCCAGCTGTCTTGACACTTCCATCTATGGATGCAAAGTTTAAGCAAACCCTGACCACACTGGGCTGCATTTCAGTAGAGCACACATGGCAGCAACCGAATGTATTCGTTTGCTTAGAGTAGCCAGTCTTTCTATTATATTTGGGACTGGAAAAAATAATGTTATATAGGCAGAAAACAGAATAGTTGTTTTAAGGCCTCGAAGTTAAGAAAAGAAAAGTTTTCTCCATAGTCTCTTTTTCCAAAATTGTGTGTGCTTGTAGCAATGGTTACATAAAAATAGGAAATTATCATAATTAAACAAATTCCAAAAAAGATTTGAGAAAAAAGGAGGAAGTTTTCCTTCTTAGCTAAGAAATTATATAACAAAGGAGTTGTGTTTAGATGGTTATTGCCAGAAGGAATGCTGATTTTCTGGGAGGGAAATAAAGTCAGAATAAATACAGTAATGGAGGCGGAGGCTTTCATGAAAGACCATAAATCCCACCTGGAAGAAGACGAGAAGGGAGCAACAGGAGGAGAGGGAGTGGGGCAGGATATGGGGGCAGACGGGGCCACAGCCCCCCCTGGAGATGGGGGGGGGAGAGAATCACCGATAAGACTCAGATCACAAGATAAAAAATGAATGTCTAATTTTCTTTTCTTAATACACTTGAAAGAGGTAAAATGTATGGTTGAATCCACAATCTATAGACTATCAGTGTAATATATTCAAAGAGAGTTTGTAATGTATCTTTTTTATAAAAAATACCTTTTTGATCAGCTATTTATGAGAAATGTAACCTCGAGCATGGTTTAGCTGTGACAGAAAATTTGTCTATTTTCCACTTACCCCTGGTGGATGACAAAAAGAGTCGACATATTCAGGAACTAACCGAGATGAAGTAGATTTCCTTGGGACGTAGATGGGCTTGAACTCCAGCCAGTGAGAGACTTCTGGAAACAGAAAAGGTAGGCTAAATGAAGAAAAACCAGGGTAAATGGGAAGAAAAATAAGACAGCTCCATCTTTCTCTCTTGTGAAAGTCAACCATACCAACAGCAAATAGGCACGTAGATAGGCAGAAGATTATTGAAGGGATGCAAAGCACACTCCCTGGCATATAGACCAGGGGTGAAATGCTCTGAAGTCTGCTACTGGTTCACTTTGCTACCAATTCGCTTTGCGCGCACATGCGTGGTGTGCCCCAAACGTGCACTTCACGTGCATGCGCACTGCAGGCGCTACTGGCACAGCGCTGAAGAAAGAGGATGAGGAAGTCTGCAAAGGTGAATAGAACAGCGAGATGGAGAACAGCTGTGCTGCGCGATTTAGAACATAACAGCTGATCGTCATAAATACCTGTTCGCCCGAACCCAGTAGGCAAACCGGTCCGAACTGGTAGCATTTCACCCCTGATATAGACCTTGCTCAGATCACATCACGAGGAAGCAGAATGAAAGTAAGAAGTGGTGTGTGAATGAAGTAGCTACTCTTTCAAAGCTGAAAGTCCGACTCCCTCCTCCGCACGCTGCTTCTTCCTTTCATTCAGTCTTTCAAAGCTGAAAGGCCGGCTGTCTCATTCATGTATCACTTCTTTTGTGACTGATTGTTGGTCCTAATAGGGTGGGAGAGATTTTGTCCATTTTCAGGTAGCAAAAGTTTTGGACCATCGCTCTAAAAGTTATTTGGAAGTTTATATTTTCACACGGTGATAGAAGCCAAATGGAGCGGAGTATTCTAAAAGCAGGAGGAAAAAAGCTGGAGTGTAGCTTGATTTGCTAACAGGATAAAAGCAGGGGAGCCATTAACAAGCAAGACCTGTTGAGTGGCTTTCAAGAGAAAGCTCCTTGCTTAGCAGATCAAGGGGGATGGGCCTTGAACTGCACCACTGCACATGCTGAGTTTTGCACTTCTCTTCCTCTCAGCAGATCTTGGCTCTTTGTCGTTTTTAATGTATGCCTCGCGTATGAATGATTCGTACCAGAAAGAAAGCACGAGAACAGAGAGAGCGAGAGAGCCATAAAAGGCATATCAATAAATAATTAAAAATAACAGAATTTAACATAGTCCACCAACATAAGCAATGGGTGAATTTTAAACAGGTGTTGGAAGTCGTCTTTGGGACCAGTTCCTTTGTTCTCCGTTCATATTTGGGATTTTACATCTGTTTTTTATTTTATTATTTTCCACTTTGCTCTGCTTCTGAAAATAGTCAGCGCTGTTTAATCTTTCCCTCTTAGGGACAAATTTACATACTTGTAAGCAGTACTCTGAATAAGCAACCATGTAGTTATAGTGCATGAATTTTAACATGCCAGTGAAATATTTGTGGCATTGACCATCAGATCATCAAGGTGACCTGAGCACAGAGCGATGTTGGGCAGCTACCAGACAAGGTATGTGCTTGGCTGTGTGGTTCAATGAATGTATATTCAAAAAATAAACCCCACTGGCAGTGATTCTTAAGAAAGCAGATGTGGGATCACAGCCTCAATCTTGCTTACTTATAGCAATGGGGTTAAATGGTGTTAAATTTCTTTACAAGTATGTCAAAAAGTGGAGGAATATTTACATCCCGGGCAGCAGTTTTGCGTAACACACAAATGCCCACAGTGCTGGATATCTTTGGATAGTGAGCTAGGTGGCATATAAATAAAATAAATAAGTATGAAAAATATGCTGTATTTTCTTTCAGTGAATCCAGAGTTCTCAACCTCCACTTGAACATTTTTAAAATTCTTACTGGCTGCAAGCATCCCAATTAATATTTCTAGGTTGGAAAAAGAGTAAGACACTTAAAAGAATAAAGTATTGTAGTTTGGAGCTAATTCAGTGTCAATTAGAGCAACAACAGCAATTAGAGCACTGTTTTTCAACCATGGCAACTTTAAATTACCTATCTCCTCCCACTTATGACTATAACCTTGTGCTTGATTTATATTGTTTTATTTATTCCTAGTATGATTTGATTGCTTATATGGTAATCTATGACTATCACTAAGTGTTGTATCTTATGATTCTTGATGAATGTATTTTTTTTCTTTTATGTACACTGAGAGCATATACACCAAAGACAAATTCCTTGTGTGTCCAATCACATTTGGCCAATAAAGAATTATATTCGATTTAAGATGTATGGACTTCAACTCCCAGAATTCCCCAACCAACCATGGACAATTTTTACTTGCTGTAGGCATTCCAAGTTGCTTAAAGTACCGTATATTTTGCTTTTGAACATAAAATTATTTTGTTTTTATATACATCAGTTGAAGATCTCAATGTTTAATCAAGTGTTTGGCCTGGCAACTCAGAATGTGGCAGTACCTGCCTAGCCTTGGTTCATGTCAGAAGCTACATAACTTTGGCCCTGGCAATTTCAGGGCACAAAGTAGTCTGAAAAGTTGAAAAATAAAAATATTGGAAGAAGGCAATGTCAAATCACTATTGCGGTGCTGCCTATAAAACTGCATAGAAGTAGTGCCAGAAAATGAGCATGATTAAAGAAAATTGTATGGGAGATGGATGAGGGGAGAGATGCTGCCTAGGGAATGATCAGATAAGAGAGAGCATAGCCTGTAATTGCATAATGGACAGAGAAAAAGACTAAGAAAGGAACCTCTCTACCTTCTCAGCCTGTAAAAGAGATGGCAGGAGATTTATACTATCAAACTTGCAAGATTGATGTCAGCCTTCCCCGATAGACCTCGATAGATAGATGAAATATAATTAGATGAGCAAATTTTACTTTATTGTAAGGTTACATTAATAGATTCTTGCAAGTCAGTTGAACATTCATAGATGGACTACCAATTATGAAACAGTAGTTTATAATGCAAGGAGATGTCCTTGTGTTAGGTAATAAACCACATTAGAAAAAAAATATGAATCTGCAGGTATCTCCTAAAATCTTGATGAAAATAAGGAAGATCTGAGGCTGTTGTACAGAAAATACAACCCACGTTTATCAGGGTCAAACTCAAGTACGATAAGGGTTTCAGCCCTAAACTCTTTGGCTATCCTAGAAGCCTTCTTAGCCCTAGCAGATGGTCCTGTAATTTTCCAGCAGAACATCTGATGTATGTTCCCACAAAATTTGGAGTACCATGGGAAAGTAAAATGTCTGTCTGTAACTGTCACCATTTAGGCAGTTGAAAAGAGGCATCGTTTACCAGAAAGCTTGACTGATGCTCTACTTCTCTAGAGGTTGTACATGAAGTCTGTAGACGTGAAACTGATAGAAAGTGCTGACTAAATAGATGAATGAAAAGGAAAACTGAAAACAATTTTCAAACAATTGTTCAATACCTTCAATAGCTAACTTTTTCAGTATTTCAGTTCTGCCTTCTATGTGTTGTCCCAAGGTTGCTTTTTCAGGAGGCAACTGGACTTTCTTGTTTTTCTTTGAAGACATTTCACTTCTCATCCAAGAAGCTTCTTCAGTTCTGACTGAATGGTGGGGAATGGAAGGATTTATACTCCTTGCAGACAGCTGGTCATTTGTATTCTTTTAGAAGTTGTGGAGGCCACTTGAAGGTTTATCTGTGTCCTCAGAGTCACCTGAGTAGTGTAAAGGGTGTGGAGAAAGTCTTGTCTGCAAGGAAGATAAACCCTCCCATTCCCCACCATCTAGTCAGAACTGAAGAAGCTTCTTGGATGAGAAGTGAAGCATCCTCAAAGAAAAACAAGAAAGTCCAGTTGCCTCCTGAAAAAGTATATTTGGGACAACCATGACCTGGAGAATCTCCATAGACTTCTATGCATTCCTTTGCTTCTTAAGGCTAGAGCTAAACTAGTCTGAGGAGATGGGTGTGCAGTCTGCAGCTGGAGTCTTGAATCCCAAGTTTGCAAACAACAGCTGGAAAATGTGTCTTCAGTGCCATCTAAAACCTCAGAAACCAAACCTAAAAATAACCCCACAGTTATTATTTTAATTTCATTGCTGGTCAGTGACTCATGATTTCTGGATGCTGCTTATTATTAGGTAATATTATTACTTTATACATCAGCTTTCTATATTATCCACCAGAATAGAATAACCCAGACTGCTGAGAGAACAAGGTCTACCCTCTGACAAATGGCAAGCCATTTTACTTTCACATTACTGTGACAGTAGCCACTATGTCTGTTTATAATGCCAAGGATGGACATTTTCTTAGAGCATCTCTCTCTTCTTCTCTCCCTCTTTGATTTTCACTTTCAAATTGAATGTGGCAGAACTAGGCAAAAACTAGTTGTGGTTTGCCAACATTATTACAAAAAAACTCTCCTAATTTAATGGACATTGGCTTATTGAACTTTGGAAGCACTGGGTAAAATCATTTATAGGCTTTTGTGCATCTATAAATACCACTCAGCATTTGATGCATGGAAGCAAAAATTGGACTTTGAAGAAGCAGAGTAAGAAACGTTGGTGTTGGAGATGATGCCTGAGAATTAATTAATTAATCAATCAATCAATCCATTCATCCATTCATTCTATTTCTATACCTGCCCATTTCAGCAAATGACTCTTTGTGGCTTACAGTTTAGAATATCACAGACAGCCAAGAAAACAAATCAACAGATTATCAAACAAATCAGTTTCAGAGTTTTGATTTGAGTCACAAATGACCAAGTTCAAATGATCCTACTTCAGATACATACTGCAAAAGCCTAGCTGCTCAGAAAGGTGGAAGGAAAGAGAATAAGGAGAGCAAGGAGCCAGGTGAACAGATTCGGTCACAATGGTGACGAGTACATCATTGGAAAACCAAAAAGACCAGGTTAGAGGCAGATTGTCATGAGAAAATTTATTGTTGTGATCTATAAGAGTCCACAATGACTTGAAGGCAGATATTTAAACAAAAACATCATTTGCATTTTAATGGACATTCTAAACAGACACACCTTTTTCAAAGTTCCTTACATTAAAGATTTACTGTTTGGTAGTGACCCTTGTCAATTTTAGGAATTAGGGTAACAAGGATGCAAGAAAAATACCTCTATTATTACATCCAGGAACAGAATATGAGATACCTAAGACACTACATAATCAAGCTACTTTCTCAAGGTTGCTTCATCATAGTTAGCATTCTCATACATGAAGTACATTAGAAAAGAGACAAAACCTCAAATTCTTAGGGAAGGGCCAGAATTCTGAAAAATATAGGTAGTCCTTGACTTACAACCACAATGGAGCTGAGCCCAAAATTCCTGTTGTTAAGTGAGATGGTATTTAAGTAAATTTTGCCCCATTTTACAACCTTTCTTGTCACAGTTGTTAAGTGAGTCCCTACAATTGTTAAATTAGTGACATGGTTGTTAAGTGAATTTGGCTTTCCCATTGACTTTGCTTGTCAGAAGTTTGCAAAAAGTGATCACATGTCTCTGGGACATTGCGACCATCATAAATGTGAATCAGTTGCCAAGCGTCTTGAATTTTGATGATGTGACCGTAGGGGATTCTGCAACAGTCGTAAGTATGAAAAATGTTCATAAATCATTTTTTTCAGTGCTGTTGTAACTTCGAATGGTCATTAAACAAACTGTTGTAAGTCAAGGACCACCTGTACATTATCTTTGTCTGGATCAGGGCAGTAAAACTCGCGACCCACTGGCTGGATATGTCACATGCTGGCCACGCCCACACCCGGTTTAGCGAAGGAAAATGTAGCAACGTGTCATGTGACGCCACCATGACGACACGAGTTTGATACCCCCGGTCTAGATAGATTGTAGGGCCAAAAGATGATTGAATCCAGATTTCAGGATTAAGGTTATTCCCCATTTTCTCCACGATTCAGGTTTTGCAAGTTGGCTTCAAAGAGTTTTAATTGCAGAAAGAAAGAAAAAAAATACTTTCATTGCAAATAGATAAAAGAGAAGCATGATGAGCATCTTGATGGCAGCTGAATTAAGAGAATTAGCCTAGTTGTATTCTGTCCCTATCATGGGTTGAATAGGATCTCATAATGCCTTTTAATGCCGTTATTTCCTCTGTGGTGAAAGCAAATCTTTTTGGATAAGATTTATTGTCACTATTATTAATGGGATTAGAGCATTTGCTATATCCCTGCTGTGCCAGGAACAAATATGCTGATTGACCCTCACTCCTTTTATGAAGTATAACTTCTAATAGAATATGCGGGCCCTTGATTGTAATATCGAAATGGTGATGAAATTTGTCTTCATTCTCTTGGCTCTCATTATGCACCCTCTTTCCATTGATGCTTGCATGGGTTGTTAGTACTTAGATGCTTCACCTTCTTGATATGCTGGAGAGCATTTCAAGAGCAATGCAACTAGTAGGCTATTGAAAAGTTCATTGGGTAAGGGGAGCTGGCTAAAACAAAGCATATATAATTCATCATTAAAAAAAATATGAAGATGATTAATTCCAGTAATGATTCCAGCAAATGTACGAGATGGTAAATGCTGAGAGGTGGTAATTGCTCTGGCAAAGAAGATAGGCTGTAATGACAGGTAAAGGAAAAAGGGTCTGTATCCACGAGAGGTAAATCCTATTGCTGGAAGTGCAATATTTCTGAGGAGAGGCTGCAGTCCACAAGTAGCTTTCTTCCTCCATCCAATTCAGCCTGTAGAGAAATTGATAATGGGAAACTTGCCCTAATTAAAGGATTTTTATATTTTGTACATGGTGATGGTCAGTAATGCTCAACATACCTCTTACCGGCACTTTCTCTAGAGATACTAATACACATTATCCAGTAATTGCCTGCTTCGTTTTTTTCAAATTTATTATTTTAACTGTAATGCACTCAGAGTTCATAATAATGACAAGTGGTATACAAATACATCAAATAAATCTTCAATGGAAAGCAAATGGAAATACCGGTAGTTGTTTTTATTGTGAAAAGCATAAAATGATAACTCAGATAAATTTACTTAAAATGGCAGACAAATTATTAACTGGCCAAATGCGATTGATAATTATTTTTTTCTTATTTTGTTTTTTGTTAAAAAAGCAAAAACAAATACAAGATTTTTATTTAGGAAAATCTAGCTTCTTTATTTCACAAATCTGCTTTGTCCACTGCCAAGTAAATCAAATTCTTGGGGTGGTACTGTTGTATAGTCACATTAACTTAATTTTTCAATTATCAGGCAGTTGGTAGGATAGGAAATTATGAAGTAGTAATTGAAATAATAAAAACTAAATATATGTTATGCTTAACAATGCTAATTAGGTCTAGCAACTCCATCATTAAGCACCATAGTTGAAAAGTACAACATCACTTGATTGTACTGATTTGTGCTAGTAGTTGCACAAGTCCCATTTGCTGCTGTTATATGAATTCCATGTGTCTGCAGCATTCCATGGTCACATGACTGCCTTTTGCGATTTCTTGCTGGCTTCCCCATTGCTTGTTAAAAGTCAACAGTGAACATTGCAAATGGTGATCACATAACCGTAGACATTGCATCCGTTGTAATGGTGAGCCAGTTGACATTGCCAAGTGCTGATTGTGATCATGTGACTGGGAATGCTACAGTGGCTGCAACTACAAGGGCTGGTCATTAGTTCCCCTCTTTCAGTGTCATGGTATCTTTGAACAGTTGTGAACTTAGTGTCATTCAATAAGGACTACCTGTACTTGTATAGAACCTGGAACATTGGGTCTTTGCAACCTCTAATAAATGTAACTCATCTTAATTTTGCAAAAATGGTATCAATTTTCGTGCTTCTTACATGTTCCTTGTTTTTTTCAGATCTTGGTTGATCCTGCCAGTCCCATTGGACATTCAGCCTTGCAATATGAAAATGTGATAGCCCATGATGGCAGTCCAATTTTGCGGGATTTGGTGCTGAGCCCTGATCTGCAATATCTTTATGCCATGAGTGAGAAACAGGTAAGAATCTAAATTTGTATTACATTTCATTTGCATAAACCCAACCCTAGGGAACCCATAACCAGATGATTAGAGGTTTCTTTTTAATCTTTGCTGCAAATGGATCATTTCTCAAGCACAGTGCATTAACTTAGGGCATGGTTGTAAGATTCTTGGATGAATTGAACAAAAACTGTATGGACTGGTGATGTAGATCATTGGAATAAAAGTATTTGAATGACTGACAAGCAGCACCTTTATAGAAGGATGGCTCTCTTAAGAGATTGTTTAAAAAATGATCAGTTTTTATAGTACCATAAGATAGCTACATGAATTCACTCAGTAAATTTTAGTTTTAGCAAGCCCTACACATGGACAAAATCAGTGTAATGCAAAATAGCTTGCTGATTTCGTTACCATCAATCATGGTATCCTTCTGAATTGCCCCTGAGGATTAGGGGTGGCCAACACAGTCTTGTGCTGCTCACCTCCTTTCTCCAGTCAGTAATGATTCAACATCTATATGAGGCTACTGGGAGACCTCATCCATTGCTATGGGGTGAAGAATCATCACTATGTTGCTGCTAATTGCATAACTCTGCTCCTGCATTAAGCAATGCTGTGAACATTGTAGCCCAGTACCTGGAAAATGGAAGGGTCTGAAAAGGGGATAACAGGCTTCAGGTGCACTCTGGCAAGACTGTGTGGCATGGAGGGCATGCCAGTTGTAAGATTATACCATCTTTGGTGCTGGAGATCCTCTTGTACTCACAATTCCTGCGGGTGATAGTTGTAGTTATAGTAGGAGGCCTTTGCATAGCTTTGTGTTGTACACCAATTGGGCCTGTTTCTAGATCTGCTCCAGATAGAACAGCTCTGTGAGAAGCACTGGTTGGCTCAAATTCATATTGCTAGTTTTAATCTTTAAAGCCCTTCATGGCATATGGCTGGATTATTTAAGGGACTGCCTCTCCCTAATTATACCTCCCATCCCATTTGGTCTGGCAGAAAAGAAATGCTGTGGGTTCCAACTGCTAGGGAATTTGGTG
This sequence comes from Sibynophis collaris, assembly GCA_036250565.1. Lineage (NCBI taxonomy): Eukaryota > Metazoa > Chordata > Lepidosauria > Squamata > Sibynophiidae > Sibynophis > Sibynophis collaris. Next base: position 6,115 of record JANHFK010003606.1, on the reverse strand, counting down.
GGTCCCAAGAGGTGGGCCTTCCCTGCTGTGACACCTGCCTCATCATGGGACATTCTCCCCTCCCCCTCCTAAAGTGAGGTTAGATCTATCTCTCTGTTAACATGCCTGGGATCTCAGAGGACCAATGAAATTCTAAGATGGCTCCATTGTTGTGGATGACATTCAGTCCTATGCCTTGTGGTTTTTATATTTTAATAATGACAGTTTTTATACATTTGTTATTTTAATAAATGGGTCTAAGGTGTCCAGAGTCATTTTTGTCAAATGGATAGCCATATAAATTTGATAAAATGAATGAATAAAAGGCACATCACAACCGACTATGAAATGCCTCTGCTTGTGGCTGGCAGTTACTACAAAAATGGTTTTATGTTCAAGAATGAACATGATGGTATATCTTCATCTATTCAATATATTCAAGCTTTCTAATAATATTTTTGTTTTTATGGCCACAAGTACTAATTAGGTGCTTCACCATTTCTTTCTCCACATGTTACCACAGTATAGGCATCTATTATTATTGCCTTCAAACACACAAAATCTATTGCTTGTGAAAACATTTGTACCAGCAGTTTAACCCCCTTAATCCTTTTTACTAACAATATCTTTTTCAAAAATGGAGTGCCTGGCTGATGCCTTCTTGCAGTTCAAATATTTCTCAGTCCAGGCAGGCACCCATCATTGTTGGGTTGGTTCACCTATTCTGCCAGATAATTTTGTTTTCTCCTGCTGTGAATGTATGAACCTAGCTATTGTGGTTTATAAACCCGAATTTATAACATAGCATTATTTGGGCTTTATATAATATATAGATCTAGCCACCATAAGCAGCAGAATGTTTGCTTTTTTGTTTATTCCATTTGTAAAGCTGTCTACTCAACATGCAATTCTATATTAATTAATATACTTAGTAAGGGAGAACAAACAGATAACCACAGGGAAACCTCTCTCAAACTTTTCCCCCAAATAATGCTAAGACAGATGTTGATACTATTACTTCTTCCAATAAAGAAAATCTATATTCCGTCCACTGTTATCCCAAAGCATCCCAAAATTGTTAAGCCTGTCCCTCAAAAATTTGTCCATTACTGATTTTTTAAACATGTGAATGGAGATGAGTGGTGGTTTGTTAGATAAATGGATTGTACAAAATAAGGGAGGTTAAAACTCTTATTATACTTCCTGTTTTACATTCTCAGAAACTTCCATCTATCTGAGTTTTTCTTCCAAAATTAGAGATTGACTAAGGCAGGGGTGTCAAACTGGCAGCCTGCTGGCTGGATGCGTCATGTACACGGGCCACACCCACCCCAGCTGCACAAAGGGGGAAAAATGTTGCGATATGTCATGTGATGGCAACGTGACGTGGTAAGTTTGACATCCCTGGACTAAGGAGTAAAGCGTGGAGAAAGAGTTACAGCAGCAGAAGCGCTTTTGATCCATAATACCTCCTTGGTTCAAAATATAAAATGTCCAGATTTACTTTATTTAGAGAAGGGGAAGACATGGGTTTCAATAATGGAACTGTTGCAATCACATTTAATTTGGCAATAAGAGGAATCAGGCTTTTCCCCACCAGATTTATCTCTGATTGAACGTTCAGTTGTTTGCTTGTGGAATAAATAAAAGTATTTAGTTGAAGTGGGAAGGGAAGATAAACGTGTTTATTCATTTAATAAATTTATATGCCACTCATCTCACCAATAAAGTGACTCTGGATAGTTTTCAAAGTGGCACTGCTTATTAGAAAGCTATTCCAGCAAGATAAGCAAGTATTTATATAGGTAAGGAATGCCAGAGATGGTATTGTCTATGGAGATTCTCAATCATCCAGGTCATATTTGTCATAAAGTCGTTTTTCAAAAGGAAACCAAGAAGCTGAAGAAACTTCTTGGTTGAGAAGCTAAATGTTTTCAAGGGTTAGGGATTGTATATATATATCACAATTAATTCAATTAATAGCTATTTTCTACTATCCAAATAAAGTTACATATGTAGTTAAGAGGAGCATTATTTTTTTTTTAAAAAAAGATAGGAATATAAAATGTAGGTGAGTACATAAACTCTCATAAATCAGAAGGTCTACATGAAGAAAGGAAAAAATGTTGGACATGGGGAAAGTTTGGGTATCAAACTACGTCAGGGGTGTCAAACTGGCGGACCACAGGCTGGATGTGTCACATGCAGGCTACGGCCCCCGCAGCTCTGCAAATGGGCAAAACGTTGCAAAATGTCACATGACAGCAATGTGACACGGCAGGTTTGACACTCCTGCACTACGTTATCTGCCATGTGTTCAGGTTTATAATGATAGAGACTACCAGTCTCCTATGTGGTGTTCACCTTCCCTGCATCTCATCTGCATCCACTGTATTTTTGTTGGGAAGAAAACCTGGATCAAAAGCACATGAGAAATCGTAAGCAGATTTCTCATTCAACTGATACATTATTTTTCCTGAAAGAAAGACAGGGAAACTCTATCTCTATTTATGTGTTCATATGTGGGTGAGAAAGGATTATTGTGTCTATATATAGAGTGGAGAGCAATTAATTGCCTTTCTTTACAATAGCAATAGCACTTAAACTTATATACAGCTTTAGAGCCCTCTCTATGCAGTTTACAGAGTCAGCCTATTGCCCCCAACAATCTGGGTCCTCATTTTACCCACCTTGGAAGAATGGAAGGCTGAGT
>JANHFK010003605.1:0-10024 GCA_036250565.1 Sibynophis collaris | reverse complement strand
AAACCACCCAAGCTTACATAGCAGACCAAGTAATGCTGCCAACAAACAGCTCACTGATGGTGGCCTTTTACTTCATTGTTTAGTGTAATTATAGCTCTGGGATAAAAACTATTCAGAAAACATGTGGTCCAAGTTTTAATTGTTCTGTATCTTCTGCCAGGAGGCAACAGTCCAAAAAGATTGTAAGCAGGATGGGAAGAGCCTCTGAGAATGTTATGCAACTTCCTCAAACAGCGAGATGCAAAGATGTCATCCAGGGCTGGTAGCTGGAGTCCGATGATATTCTGGGTAGTTTTAGTAATTCTCTGTAGAGCTTTTATGTCTGCTGCAGAGCTGCTCCCATACCATGCAAGAATGCCGTATGTCAGGCCACTCTCAATGGTGTTGCAATAGTAGAAAAAGAAGTAGATGCTGAGATGGATTTATCTTCCTGAGCATTCTCAGGAAGTACAGCCTCTTCTGTATCTTCCTCACAAATATGTTAGTATTCATAGTCCATGAGAGGTCCTCTGAGATATAAATGCCCAGAAATTTAAAACTACCAACCCTCTCCACCTCCTTACCATTTATGTACAGTGGTAAATGTACATCTCTCTTCCTCCTGAAGTCAGTTATAAGTTCTTTAGGTTTTTTCATGTTAAGTATAACATTCTTTTCTTTACATCACAATGTCAGCCGTTGTACTTCCTTTCTATAAGCAGACTCATTGTTCTTATTAATGAGCCCCATCACTGTTGTGTCATCCACAAATTTAATAATTGGGTTGGCGTTATAAAATGGGGTGCAGTCATGTGTATACAAAGAATAAAGGAAGGAGCTTAGTACATAATTATCTAATATTAATATTCTTTATTAACTATATCACTTTTTTAAAAAACATTTTTTGTTTCCTTTCATGTTTAAATAACATTTTTTCTAACTATGTACTTTTAGACAATACAATGCATTTTAGTATGCGTTTCATTTTCAAAATAAAATTTGTAGCTCTGTTGCATTCTATTGGAGGAAAATAAACTGTCACAAACAAAGCTATATTTTTTGTATGTAAATTGTAAAGTGATTTTTATCACCTGTAATGAATGCTGAAATGGCTATTGATTACATGATCAGAATTTTATTTTAAATTAATTAATACATGCTGCTACATTTGTAAGAATGTTAATTATTAATATTAATTATTGTAAAAAAATTGCTAACTCAGTAGTTGAAATTATTCATGAAAATGTATATTATCTATAAATTATATTTCAAAACATAAATAGAAGTACTTGTGCAGAAGCTCAGAAAATGACATATTTGAAAGAGGGAACAATGTTTTATGGCATGTTAAAGTCACCACATTTATAGCAATAGCACTTAAACTTATATACCACTTCATAGTGTTTTTACAACCCTCTCTAAGTGGTTTACAGAGTCAGAATATTGCCCCCAACAATCTGGGTCCTCATTTTACCCACCTTGGAAGGATGGAAGGCTGAGTCAACCTTTAGGCGGTGAGATTTGAACTGCCGAACTGCAACTAGCAGTCAGTTGTTAGCCTGCAGTACTGCACTCTCACCACTGCGCCACCTCAGCTCCTACTATAAATGTGCATTACTCTACATCAGTGATGGCTAACCTTTTCCAGACCAAGTGCCCAAAGTGTGTGCATGTGTAAAGGCTTGTGCGCACACCCAACCCCCGCAAATGCAGTGCGCATGCGACTCCTGCACATGCACCCCAGAGAATGTGTGTGCACTCCCACATGTGTGTGTGGGCCCTGCATGCGTGCATGGGCCCTGCATGCATGCACATGCCCCTCATGCATGCAAGGGCCTCGCATGTGTGCCCCACTCCCACACATGCATGCACACCCTCTGCACATGCCCCACCCCAATGCATGCCCGCTGCTCCCTGCACACACCCCATGCATGCACGCCCCCACAAGTTCCCCACCTCCAGTGCATACGCGGTAGAGACCCAACAACCAGCCTGGCTTGTGGGAGACGCACGCATATGCACAACAGTGCTGAACTGGACCGACGACTCGCATGCCCACAGAGAGAGTGCTGCATGCCATCACGGCTCTGCATAATTTCCCAACGGTTACAGAAGCAATTTGTAATCATTGAAAGACCTTTAGGAAATGGTGTTAAAAGTTCTGTATCTCCTTTTAAAAAAATACTTGCAGTATAGTTTGATTTTTTTTAAAAAAATATGTAAATCCAGCAAGTAATCTCAGCCAATCAATCATGTATTTTTTTTCCTTTAATTCCAGGGTTCTCCAAAACCAATTGCCATTGAGCCATGCTCAGGAAACAAAGCAGCTGTACTCACTGTGTTTTTATGCCTGCCGAGAGGATCACTAGGGGTTCCACCACCTGGTCAATCAGGTAAGAATATATGTACTCAAATTCAGTATTATTGTTCTATTAGAACTGGATCTTTTCTTTTTTTTTGAAAGTGAAAGCATCTGGGTCAATTGTTCAAACATATACCTGGCTATTTAGAATTAGAATCAGTAACTTGTGCTTTATATTTTGTTAATATTGAACCCATTTCAAATTGTTCTGCCTTATTTGGCAGATTAAGTTATCTTTACACCAAAAAAAAGTAAATCAAAACTGACAAGGCATAGATAGGTGTATTGCTTCTATATCTGAATTTCATACATTCAACCTCCTTTTAGATAAAGTCAAGCACTTAATAGAAAACTAGACAGATAGCAAGTCATAACATTGTATATATAGATGTAGTCATTATGTATGTGCATATGTATTTGGTAAGGTTCATATGCTGCTACAATTGAAAGCAAGTTTGAATGTGTCTTCCCCCAATAGGCTAAGAAGATTAAAATGTAATATAGCAAAATATTCTTTGTAACATGCCAAAATTCCTCAAAAGCCCCCTGGAAGAATCAGGTCTTCCTTTCTGAAATTCTAGCAAGATGCTTTACATTATGACACAGAAGTGGAGGCTATGAAGAAGGACCATCCCCATAATCTCTGTCTCATGAAATCATGCATGTAGTTGAATTCTTTTTCTAATTGCAAAGAGCTGGGTCCAAATTAGTTTATCTGATTTCTTTGATATTAACTTCTCAAAGAAATCAGATAAACTAATTTGCCAATTAGTTCTCACCTTGACAAATAAGATTGATCTATCAAATTCCTTTTGTAATCTGTCACTGACGTAGTTTAACTCTGATTTAAATACATTCCTACACTTTAATCTGAATTCTCAAGAATCCAAACCTAGATTTTATTTCCAGAGATTTCTTTGTCTCTTCTTAAGAATTAGATAAATATGTATTCCCAATAATAAGAGTCACCTGATGAGTGAGAGGGGAGCATATAAATTTAATATATAAATCTGGTAGATGGGTAAGGCCATTGTCCAGTTAGGTTAAAAGATTAGACAAACATCTTTGGATACAGATTCAGTTAGGTTTTGGTATGAACAGGTCTGTACATGTATTTTATTTACAGGAATAATTTAATAAATGAAATCAGATTTTATCACAGAGATAATCTAAAGAAATATATATATCGAAAAATCATTTAAATTTGCATGTTCAATTTTAAAAAGGCATAAGTATATATTGCTAGCAACATGGTATGCATTATAACGAAGCAAATCATCCATAATCTCAGATAAAATATACTCCAATAAATTTAAGGTGAAGATTGAGAATAGTTATCTGTTCATCTAACATGCCACTTAACGTAGTGGTAGTAATTGTTTAAGCAGATGATGACAGTACTTTCTGTACATAATCCTTCTCAAAAATGGCACTCATCATTGCAGAAATGGATTGAGGGCTTTTGACTTAAACTTAAAGACTTAGTTGGCAACTATAATTCATGTGAAACTGTTTAAAGAGGCTCACTTAACCTTATCACTGAGTGCACAGCTGCTTCTTTCTCCTTGTCTTGTTGCTATCACTTTACTTTCTTCTTTACTCCTTCACTGTGGGAGGTGGGCACTATCCTTCAGGAGGTCAGATTCATTCAAGAGCTGCAATTTCCCGGTCCCTATTATAGACTAATTTGGAACTGTGGGGATAATTATGGTGATAATTATACAATGATGGAAAAACAGTTTTATATATTTCAACAAACAGCATGCAGAATTCTGTGTGACTGTGTTATATAAATAGAAATGTTCTGGAACTGTGCAGATTGTATAGCTGGAATAAACAGTGCAAATTGGAAAACTTCTTAGAAGTATTCATAATTGTTATAATTTTTGTAATTCATTCAGCAGCACTGGGGCTGACCCTAAAATATAACAAGGATTTTTCTTCCTGTTTGTCACCTTTGGTAGTTTTACTACAAGGTTACAGCTTCAGTTTATTATTTAAAAATAATAAAAGAGCCAGTTTAGTCTAGTGGTTAAGGCAGCTGCTAGAAACCAGAAAACTGAGTTTTAATTCTGTCTTAAGCCTGAAAGCCTGGATGACTTTGAGACTGAGACAGACTTTGACTCTGTCTCAGCCCAGCTCACCTCACTTGTGGAGAAAATAGGAAGAGGAAGATGTGGTGATGTTATAGATTCAGTTGTGTCCGACTCTAGGTGATTCTATGGGCCAGATCTCTCTACATCATGTGATCTTTCACTACTTCTTTGAGTTGTTCTAAACTCTAGTAAAAGCAGGATTTTAAAAATTCTAACAAAATATCAAAAAGCTCATTCACTCGGTCTTCCATCTCAGAATAAATAGTAGAAACCAGCACACCAGGTAATTAAGAACCAAACTAACTGTTTAGCTTCTTTATTAAAAAAAGGGCATGAATTAAGTGGATATATATGGAGCTAATTCTCTGAACAGTTTTGGAAATATGAACCCAACAATGGATGACTTTTTTTTAATGGAACAAACTGCAGATTCAGGATTATTGGATTTTTTTTAAAAAATGGAAGGATGTTGTTCTTAGAATATACAAAGTACTTGGCAAACTATTGTTCAAAGAAATTGACTAGTCAGAGGAATTTCCAGGCTGGAGAAGCTATTAATGGATGGTTTGGTGGATTTCTGCACAAAGCCAAGTGTTGACTAGATAACCTAAAGCAAAATTTCAGTTGCTAAGCAAGACAATTGTTAAGAGAGTTTTGCCCCCTTTTATGATCGTTCATGCCACAGTTGTTAAGATGTTAAATTAGTAACATGGTTAATCTTGCTTCCCCATTGACTTTGCTTGTCAGAAGGTCAGAAGGTCGCAAAAGGTGATCACATGACCTCAGGGCACTGAAAACATAAAAACATACCAGTTGCCAATCATCCAAATTTTGATCACGTGATCTGGAGATGCTACAATGTTCATCAGTGAGAAAAATGGTCATAAGTCATTTTTTAAAGAATAATTTGAATTGTCATTAAACGAATGATTTTAAGTCAAGGACTACCTACTGGTATACATGTGACATACACAGAATTAGATTATATAGAAATAATGAACATTAGCTACAAAAAGTTCTCAAGTTCAGAAAATGCATTAAGGATGACTGTGCTTTAGAAATCGAAACAACTCCAGTGAAACTGCTTTAGAAAATGTGTAATATAAAAGTAGGCCAAATATTTTTAGGAAATTTGCTTGGGGAAAGTGTTCCTCTGAGATAAGAGAACTGCTATAAAACAATAATAAATAATAAATGTATGGAATAGCATAAATACTGCTTTATCATTATTTCCATATTTGTTATGAAATATGTATACTATTATGGCCAACTATTATAGCCACTGAAAAATAGTATAGATTTCTATTAATCTCCAGCAGTAACTCAAAATGTTCTCTTCTCTAAATTGATGGTGACGTCAAAAGTAAATCCTTCAGGAATTAAGAAAGTGACAACAATTCAAATAATACTTGGATTTATGTGAGAATTAATTTTGTATACATTTTGGAAATGTTATGTTACTAATGACAGCTTTTATTTAGATCTTTAGATTTTTTTTCCTATTATTCCTGTGCCATTTCAGATCTTCCTACTTTAACTGGCTCATAAAAACAGTACAGAGCACTTTTAGAAAAACATGACAACCATAAAAAACAAACAAAATCAAAGTCCAAGTCTAATAATTATACACCATAACCATGTATTATTAATGAACCATCACATACGATTCATCACTTAAAAGTCGTGGTATTAGTGTTCTCATTCATTTCAGGTACAATTTGTGTCTCAGTCCCCGAATTCTCTTTTCAACAGCTAACTTTTCAGAAGCTTTCTAAAAATCAGGAGTGAGGACACTGGTAGGAAGGCACTCCACAAAGAGGGGAGTTCTTGCATGGAATGGTACCTCTGAATCCTTCTTGCTGCACTTTGTAGGACTAAGGGACTCACTGCAGGCACCCTGGTCAAGCACATTCTACATCTGAATAATCTCAAATCATGTAGGATTTCAAAGGTGATCAGCTAATCCTTTGAATTATATTTGGACATTCCTACAATGCTAGTGTGATATGGGAATACTGAGTGGTTAGTCCATTGGCTGTGTTGCTTTTTGCAGTAGTTGCAATTACTAGAATGTCTTTAAGGTCAATCCCATTTAGTGCACATCCCGCTTATGAGATGACAAGGGCATGAGTAACTGCTGCTGATGCCTTCTGTTTCATAAATGCTTGCACCTGGCATATCAACTGTTGCCAGCAGAGGATACTCATAGCCAAACTTCCATTGCTTCTATCATTTGGCCTTTAAAAGGAGCAAATCTAGAAGAAGCCTCCTCTTGTCTTAATGTAAGACAAGGAAACTACCATAGTTCTATCAGTTGCATGTTGAACCACAAATTTCCTCAATTGTGATAACGTATAATAAGTAAGCCAAAGTGCTTTTAGTGAAAAAGCCAAGCCAAGCCTCATTTTAGCAAACCAAGAAAACTTAACTTCTCCCTATAAAATAACGAGCTTTAATCTCAGATTTTCCTTTCCTATGATGTTAAGTATGTATAATTGTCCTGTGCTCTTCTTACATCTATTTTGGCTACATTGTTTTCAAATGTAATCTTGTCTGGTAAAAAGTTATTTACTTCTGGCTGGATTAATGTCTCAAGACACTCAACATGAGTTTCATTTTTCATCCTTTGAGCTTGCACTGTAATTGCTACACCTGAGGAACTAGCTTTTGTTTAGTCTCTGTTCCAACCCATCAGCAATATAGACCCTGATTACATCTGGCAAAATGCTTAAATATATATATATATCAAGTCACCTTCACCTTCATCCAGAACAACTTGGTGATTTATTAATGATCTCAAGAAATGCAGTAACCCTTGTAACTTCTTCAGATGTTTGATCATTTGTTTTCTTTGAATTACCAAAATGGTCAACCTTTGCAGTGCAACATAATAGATCAAATCAGCTAAAGCCAAGGGAAGTAGATTTAATTAGCTCCAAACCATCTTCAGGCAGCATGAACATTTTGCCTAAAATGTAAATGAAACGTTAATTTAATATGTTGCATGCAGTTATATCTGCTTGTTAAACTGTGAGGGACCCAATTCATACTTAAATGCAATGACCTTAATCACTTACCATTGGTATAGTCTAGGTCAGAATAGCATGAAAGTAGATGGGTCAAAGGCAGACATGTTTGTACTGCAGAAGTTGAAAAAATAGGGAGGCCGAGTTACAGCTATCTTCTATGCAAGAACCAGATGGGTTCAGCACCAACATATTATCTGTTTTGATTCTGAAAGCTTTGCACATATTATAATATTGATGTAAATTACTATTGCTATTTATTATTTGTCACATGGTCAACCAGATGTTCAGACTGGATTTGGCATTTTTGTCTACCTTATTTCTTGAATTTCAGCAGCACCCAGCTTCCAGCAACTCCAGGTCATTCACAAGTAAAGAAAAAAAAAAAAACAGAAAAAAAGAACAATACAAAAACAAAGAACAAAAGTTGGCAAAAAAATCAGGCAACAGCAAGAAGCAAATCCAAATTATCCATAAGTGGCTTCAATTATTTTTGCCAAAGGCCTAGAAAAGATCCACAGCCGTCTGAAACACCAGCATCTAGATTTCAGGGATAACATTATTCCAGAGGGTTGACATTAAGACAGAGAGAGCTCACGTCTGGTTCCGCTAGATGTCAAAGAAACCAGTAGCACGTCAACCTGCTGGATCAAATAATCTGGGCAGATACAATGGGAGATAAGTGGTCTCTCAAGTAACCAGGCCTTATGCAATGGTATTTCATTTGCTATTTAAATACATTTGACTTTAAAAAAATAATAATTTTGACAAAACTTTTCTGCTGATGTTTCATATCATCTTAGAAAAAAATCTGTGACTCATTCCCATTGAGCCCAATCTAGGACTAGGGGAAAAATGGAATAGCTGTTACATGAAAACAAAAGGATACAGAGAAATAATATTTTGTTGTCATCTAGTCCAGGAGTATCAAACTCGTGTCATCAGGGCGGCAGCATGTAATGTATTGCAACTTTTCCCCCTTCGCTAAATTGGGTGTAGGCATGGCCAGCGTGTGACGCATCTGACCCACAAGCTGCGAGTTTGACAACCTTGATCTAGTGGTTCAAGTTTTAGTGGTTCGAATTTGGTAGTCCTGGATCATGACATACTGTACTTAGCAAATATCTTTTTAACGAAATTTACCCTTATATACATCTATCTCCTAGTTATTTGTTTATGTTACATCATATTTCTGGTAATGTAGTATAATGCTAAGTAATGAAGGATACTATAACAGGTTGGATTAGAGCACTATTTCTCAGTGATTTTAAGATTTGTGGCCTTCATCATTCAGAAATCTCAGCAAGCATACAGGTTACACTAGAGACTTGTTCAATTCGAAGCACATGTCTGCAAAAAAAAATTAATTAGTATCATTATGAATAAGTACAGCTTTTGATAGTATTTACTCTGTCTAGAATAAATATATCTACATAATTACCCTCTTTATTTAGTATGTGTGTACACACACAATATAATCATATGCTTTAAATATTTTGTAAGATTCTCATCTTTCTTTTTTCCCCTTCTGCTTCTCCGAAGTAACTAGTGTCAGAACTGGCATGAAAATTTATTATAACTATGCATCAACAGTTATAATATCTGCAGCTAATCCATCCTCGAAGTTTGGTTTTCAGATTCTTTTCTCATTTTGAGTGTAATATTCTCTGATCAGTTTCTAGAGGATTTATTTTGCTCCTAGATTGTTTTTTTTCTGTATAGTTTATCAAAGGTACATAGCCAGATCTTCTGTTACTTATTTCTTTCATTTGTCTCTAGTATTTTGCTACCTTATTCCATGCATTTTATAAAAAAATCCCTTGAAATTCCTGTTATCTTGTTTAGTTTGTTTGTTGCCCAATACATCGGAGAGGTATAATTTAGTCCTTTGGCTGCAACTGTTCTTGGACTGAAACTTCTATGTTATTTAATCAGTTCTCGGTTATTTAGCTCCCTTTGTTGTATAATGAAAAACATAAATTACAAATAGATTAGAACACCGGTGTCAAACTCACAGCGTCATGTTGCTGTCACGTGATATTTCGTTATGTTTTCCCCATTTGTGGAGCTGGGGTGGGCATAGCCTGCGTGTGACGCATCCGGCCTGCAGGCCACCAGTTTGACATCCCTGGATTAGAACAAACATCTATTGGTCAAACCTGCCTCAAATATTATGGCACGCTGTACAGGAGAGTAGACTGGAAAGACTTTTAGGTGCAGAAGTTGATTCAATACTGTTTTGCAGTTCTGGGTTGCAGTAAAGAGTTGAAATTTTCAGTATCTTTCTTGCATCTATTAATTATCTACATTTTTGCAACATCGATTTAGTCAGGGGTGAAATCCTCCCAGTTTGAACCGGCTCTATAGGGTAGGTAGGAGTAGTGGTGGCTTGTTTCGGAGAACCGGTAGCAAAAGCAGCACAAGGCTCCGCTCACCCGCCCCGAACTGCTCACTTCCTGGGATTTTTTTTCTTTTAGAAAAAGCCTCTCCCCCCCCCCCTTCTGGTTAACTTGAAAGAAAGAGGGAGGGAGGGGGGAGGAAGGGAAGGAAGAAAGAAAAAG